>JALIZH010016660.1:0-22768 GCA_030522465.1 Rhipicephalus appendiculatus
TCGTGCTACTGAATAGCCAAACGATAAATAGTCAAGAGATGTGTAAACCCGAACAAGACCGTAATTCAGGGGATGGTGGACACTTAAAGCAATTGAATATCGCCTAACAAGGATTAGCAGGGAATGACGTTATGAAATGGCACATATTGAGTGCATCTATTTGGTGCACATTCAGAGTTTAAAAGCCCGAGTTTATACCCACCAACTCCAAAAATGCTTATTTTGTTTTATAAATTCACTTCTTTAGAGCTACAATCGTCGTAAACTCCAAGGGAAAAAATTGAAGGACACTTTGTACATTCCAAAGTGTGTTCGGCGAAAGCTTGTGGCCATTCGACTGACTATGCCATGTCTTTTTGTTTTGTCGGACGGACGGATGGACGGACACGAAATGACGGACGGACAAAGTGACACACGGACGGACGGACGGACGGTCGGACGGATGGACGGACGGACGTGAGCATGAGACACTAAAGGCTTTCGCCTTAAAAGCTACGAAACTTCTACGAGAAGTCTTGAAGAAGCAGACGTGCACCTTGGGTGTTGTGATGCAAATTCTTCTTTTGGTTCGTAACGGCTCTCTATGGCTGGACGCCGCTGTGGCGCTGAGCGGACGCATGTCACGTCGGCTCTGCGCACATCGTAGATTTTGACCCGGATCACCTCTTTGTCGTCACCGACAATCTGTCGGACTTTCAAGTGCTCAACAGAGGGACCACCCGGACCCAACTTTCTAGTCGGTGGGTCATTTTTCTTGCCCATTTTCGACTTGTAAAGTGACGAAGCGAGCGCTGACCCGCTAAGCCTAACGGCAGACCTAGCTCGCCTCGGCGAGTGACGGGCTGCCAGGCCTCGCGGCGGGGCCCCTAATCCCACGATGGATCCCACCCACCATTCAACGAGTTCGTGCACTGACCGTGAAATGGACTCGCGACCGGACGACGACCAATTCAACTCGCCGCTTCCGGCCTCTGACCTCGACGAACTTACATCGGCGAGTGATGAGGATGACCGCGGAACAACTCAAGTACCCAAGGAGTCCGAGGGAAACGCTGATGACCAGGATCCAAACTGGCAATTGGCGTTGTCACGTCGCTCACGACAGAAGCAAAATAGACGCGAGCGGGGAGCAACGCAGCAACAGGCCGGGCAAGCTGCGGCCCCGTCTGCCACCGGGAACGCTTCAACAGGCCATGGCTCCTTTAACCCTCCTGCTGCCGCGTCAGCGGCGGCGTCTCCGACGACAACAGTCTCCACAGCGTCGCGTCCGCTTCGACGAAAGCTGCCGCCGCTGCCTCGAAGTGACCTTAAAATTGTGCTTCGACCGAAGAAAGGCCTGGCCATCAAAGAATACTCTACGCATCAAATCTCTCGCGCCATAGCGGCTGCTTGCGAACCCCACCCTCACTGCACGGGCAGCGACTTTCTTGCCCGAATTCGACCCGGATCCAACATCATCATCGTAAGCACACCGCACGAAGAGACAGCGCGGGTACTTCGTCGAGTGGACACCCTGACCCTGGGTGGCAAAAACTACGAGTTCAACACGTATGTGGCTGCCCTGGAAGGCACCTTGCGAGGTGTTATCCACGGCATCGAACCAGGAACGCCGCCAGAAGAACTCTTGGCAAACCTACGGGTACGCACGCAGGGCGTCAAGGTGCGTAGTGCTCGAATGCTTGGAAACAGCAACACAGCAGTCATCACTTTCGATGGCAGCATAATCCCCCCGATACGTGCTCTTCTATGGGGGTGAGGTGGCGTGCCATCCTTACAAAGCTACCCGATAAGTCTGCAAGGTTTGTCTGCAACAGGGGCACAGATCAGACGTGTGCCCTAACCCGACAGCTCCTGTATGCCGCAACTGCGGTCTACTCAACAACCCACCGACAGACCACCCCTGCACAGCCCAGTGCCAGATATGTGGGGAGGGACACCTGGCAGGTGCTAAGGAGTGTCGACAACGGCTGAAGACAATTCGGCATCATCCACCACCCCACCAGACCAAAGCCCCGGCAACGTACAGTGAACGCGTTCGCAAGCCACAACGCCGGCCACCCTCGCGGCGCCCTCGGTGGTTCAGCTCGGAGGGGGACGCATCACGTAGCAGGTCCAGCTCTCGGTCTCGATCCAGATCCACATCCTTCCCGCCCCGTCCCCCCGGGGGGCTTGGACCAACACCAACCCCAGGCCAGCCTGCAGAACCATCAGGACACCGAGCAGCAGCAGCAGCAGCAGCAGCAGCAGCAGCAGCAGCTGCAGCGACGCCCACAGAGCGCCAAAGGCACCAAGATGAAGAATCCTAACACCCGCCCCGCGGGGGGTGGCAATAAGATGAGCTGGCTGGCAAAAGTTTCTGCTCCCGCGGTTCCACACTCGCTGAACGAACCCCATCCGCAACTGTTTGACAACCTAGCTCGCGAAAATCAGGCACTCAAACGCGAATTACAAACTCTACGAGCCACACATGCCAAGGAAATGGCAGAGCTACGAGCCCTCATTACGGGGATCCGCACCTCGCACCCTGCCACAACCTCCACGAACTCCCAAGCCCCTGTAGCCCCAAAATCTTCTAACGACCCTCTGGTCACCCTTTCAACACTTCAGGGCATGCTGAGTGATCTAACGCAGCAGATTACGCAGCAACTTACACAGCAGCTTAACCAAACCCTCTTGAACCAAAATACACAACTAAGTGCTCGTCTAGACGCCATTGAAAATCGTATTGACGCACGAATCAGCGAACAAAGCAGCATAGCACGGAAAAAGCGAGCCACCACTGGCATTCCACGTGCCACAACACAACCACCATTAGACCCCGGTGCCCTAAAGCTGGCTTCCCAAATCACTCACTCCACCTCTCAGAAATAGTATGGGCAGCGCACCTTCTCCATTTCAAAAATGCTTAGAAATTTGGCAATGGAACTGCCGCGGCTACCGTCGTAAACGGGGCCTTCTACAACAATTTATTCAGAAGCAACTGGTGTCGCCGGATATCATCGCACTTCAGGAGACAGGGACACTCCCCGCACTCGCCGGATACGAAGTTTTTGAGGGTCCGGAGGATGGGAAGGTGGCCATCCTAGTCAAGAAGTCGCTAACGGTCATCGGCCATGATAGCATACCTAATACTAATGTTGATCATGTCATTATTGAGCTGATCTTGCAAGTAAAAAAGCAGAAGATGACCAAGAACAGCCTAATAGTGCTTAATGTTTATAGCCCGCCTAGGCAGTCGGACGCGGATCTGCGGAAACTCATTCGAGAAGCATGCCGTATCGCACAAAGCAAAGAAATTATCATACTAGGCCACTTCAACGCACACCACGATCGGTGGGGCTACCGCAAAAGCGATGCCAAGGGTAGGCAATTAGATGCAGCTATAGACGACTTTCAGCTTATCTTGCTTAACGATCCAGCTGCACCCACACGACTGGGCAACAGTGTATGTCAACACACCAGTCCCGACCTTACTCTAATTCGAGGCAAAGCGACGTGCACTTGGGAAAACATGCAAGAGACTTTGGGCAGTGACCACTACATCGTCCGTACCCAACTCACCGAGTGCGCCAAGAGTCGCCCCATTGGACAAGCAAAGATCACAGACTGGGACGCTTTCCGTAAAGAAACCACGTTGACTCTCGACCACCTTTCAGATCTGGGTGATTGGACTGCTCAATTAAGAAACGTGATGAACAAGTGCACCAAGAACATATCTAGAACATTGCAGAATCCAGAAGTTGACGGCCATCTACTTCACCTCTGGGAAGCACGTCGCAGCCTAATCAAGAGGTGGAAACCCAGAAGCACAATCGCAAATTAAAGCTTAGAATTGCAGCCCTAACAACTCAGGCGGAGCTATATGCGATGCAACTAACTCGCCTTAATTGGGCTCAATTCAGCGACAGCCTTCGAAAATCACTGGGGACGGCTCGCACTTGGAATATCTTAAAGTCTCTAATCGACCCCACAAAAACAAAGAATGAAACGACTAAAGCAATAACACGGCTGGTCCACACCTACCCAGGTACTGAAGATGAACTCTTGGAGCAGGTCCGATGCAAGTGCTTTGGCGCCGTCAATCCACCTCCCTATCAGGGGACATATCAGGGGAAGCCAAATCACATCCTGGACAGCCCAATAACGTGTGACGAGGTCTATGCCGCGATTCGCAGCAGCACTCGTAATACAGCCGCCGGTGCCGATGATGTCAACTACAGCCTCATACGGAATCTCAGCGATTCAGCTGTGTATGATCTCACGGCCTTCCTCAACGCACACTGGGAGCAGGGTACAGTCCCGCCCGAATGGAAACACGCCAAGATAATTTTGATTCCAAAACCAGGCAAGGCGCTTGAGATCGAGAACCTCCGGCCCATCTCTCTGACCTCCTGCCTTGGAAAAATTTATGAGAGAGTGATTACCACCCGTCTCCAGAACTACCTAGAAGACCACTCACTCCTTCCTAATACCATGTTTGGCTTCCGGGCTCGCTTATCAACCCAAGATGTCCTCCTTCAAATTAAAGAGGAAGTCCTCGAAACAGTACCGCAGCACGGCGCTCACATCCTCCTTGCCCTGGACATCAAAGGCGCTTTTGACAACGTCAGTCATCGATCTATACTTGACTCACTCGCTGCCCTCAATTGCGGCCACCGAACGTATGAATACGTCAGGACCTTCCTCACAAATCGCACTGCGACGATAGGGCTGGGCACACTTCGATCTGCCACACTGACTGTTCCTAACAAGGGCACCCCGCAGGGGTCTGTCATTTCCCCGCTGCTTTTCAATGTAGCAATGATAGGCCTCGCGCGTAAACTCCAACAAATTCAGGGAGTCCAGCATGCGCTCTATGCGGACGATATTACGCTATGGGCCACACAGGGTTCCCTCGGAGAAAAAGAGACCCGTCTGCAACAAGCGGCTACCTGCGTTGAGGATTACGTGCGTGATTGTGGCCTCGCCTGCTCCACAGAGAAATCGGAGCTTCTCCGCATCTGGCATTCAAAGAAAAATAAACCCAACCCCCAAGATCCGAGCCATCGGCTGCGCATTATGCTGGCCGGACAAGAAATACCGGAAAAAACTATTGTACGCATCCTGGGCATGTGGGTGCAGTCGAACCGTCAGAGCAGCCACACCCTCAGTATCCTTCGCACCACCACTCTACAGGTATCGCGTATGATAGCGCGAGTCACCGCACGCCGCCACGGCATGCGAGAGGAGGACACACTAAAACTTGTCCGCAGCCTCGTCGTCATCAGAGTGACCTACAGCCTTCCTTATCAACATCTCACTAAAGCGGAAACGGACCAGATAGACGCTATGTTACGACGGGCGTACAAGGCAGCACTTAAGCTCCCTCTAGGAACCTCTAACAAGAAACTTTTAAGTCTCGGCGTCCACAACACATTTGAAGAGTTACGGGAAGCGCAACTGGCCACCCAACTCTCACGACTCGCGCAGACTTCCACCGGTAGGGACCTACTGCGGCGCCTTGGGCATATGGGCCCCCCTTCGAGATATCGCCGCACAACGCCCAATTCCACCAAACCTGCAGGCTACCTACAAGGTTGCCCCCCATACCCCGTAATATGGATCCTCAACTCCATCATGGTAGACGAGAGGCCCGAGTCGAGGCTCTCCGGAAAGAGCACTCAAATAAAACGAGCGCGAGATATGTAGATGCAGCGCTCTACCCTGGTAATCGCAATAAGGCTGTAGCCACGGTAGTCGACCATCATCTACGCGAAATCACCAGTGCATCAATCCGCTGCTCTTCCGTTACAGAGGCTGAAGAAACGGCCATCGCTTTGGCCATTGCTACCGGCAACCACCAAAGACGGTCACTAAACATCCTTACGGACTCACAAGCGGCATGTAGAAATTTCTTGAATGGGCGAGTTGGTCGAGCGGCGATTCGAATTCTCCTTGGCGCACCAGATCCCAACGACACTCTGGACACACGAAAGCCTATCATCCGGCACAGGATAATATGGACGCCAGGTCACATGGGACTGGAGGGGAACCAGGAGGCAGACAGGGTGGCTCGAGGGTATACAGCAGACCGAGCACCCCATAACACTGTCTCCGAGGAGCCTATCCCGGTCCCGTGTGAGTATGCGGCCATCCTCAATTATTACAAAGGACTCAGGCGTACCTACTCCCTTCCCCACAAGAAGCTCGCAAAGGAGGAAGCTGTCAGCTGGCGCTTAATCCAGACCGGAACTTACCCAAACTTGCATTTTCTCAATAAAATGCACCCCGCAGAATACTCTGCGCGCTGCCCATGGTGCTCTGAGAAACCCACACTAATGCACATTACATGGACCTGCCGGGCCATTCCCGGCCTGCCCGTCATTGAACAAGCGAGTGTGGAGCGGTGGGAGGAGTTGCTGGCCAGCGATAGCCTTGACGATCAGATCAGTTTGATCGACAGGGCCCGCAGGGTGGCAATTGCCTGTGGCTTCCTGGACTGAGGACAGCCAGCACTGCTAGATGGGACATTCGGACTAAGCTGGCCCGTACCACAAACCTTTTTCTCACAATAAATGTTTTCCTTCCTTCCTTCCTCTCTATGGCTGAGCCACTGAGAGTCTTATTGACAAAGCCATTGATTTAACAAACCAACACACGAAACATTTAATCAAGAATTAAAGACAAAATTATATATGTACACAAAATTACACTTAGTAAAAAGTTCACTGCACACGGTAAACCACTCTTAATTACAACCAAAACGTAAGTTCAATGATCTAAACTAGATAGTCTAGCTCTAACGTGGCTGAGCGGCCGAGCGGAGAAGAACCCGAGTTCAGTCTGACCAGCACACGGATGCTTGATGGTCGAGTTGACGTGAGCTAGCTGGCGACTATGATAGAGCGCCGGCTGGTGGGCGAGACGTTGAGATGCCAGGGTAGACGGGGACACAGAGGGACGGACACAGGTGGATGGACGGACGGACGGACGGACGGACGGACGTGAGCATGAGACATTAAAGGCTTTCGCCTTAAAAGAGGGTGTATGTGACTCCTTTCGGTGAGTCCTGACTTGTCACGTGTATGACTATCTTTAGACAGGATCAAAATGGGTGCCGACAAATGGAAACACGTAGTGGGCTAAGTAGGAAGAACAGAGGAAGTGCCTCAGACAGGCTGGCCGACGTTTCGATAGGTGGACCTATCTTTGTCAAAGGCGCCTTGTCATCCTTGGCGTGTTAGTTTTAAGGGGGGTTAGTACTGACGTCATCTCCTGTGGTGGCGCATGTCCGTGCTGGTAATTGCAGTCTGGAAAGAAAAAATCTATAAAGCAGATGAGTGTAGTCCCTGTCTCATTTCAGGCAAGGTTGCAATGGCGCTAAAGAATCGTTCTCGGAGGTAAGGTGAGCTGGAGTTGTAAAAACAGGGGCGGGAGAGGAAAGAACGAAAGAAAGGCGAGGAAGAAAAAAAAAGGAAAAAAAAAGGGAAACGGAGAAGGTACGTAGGGGATGGGGGGTGCAACTAAGTCGAAGCCGCCACAACTGTGAATGAAGGAAAGACGAAGCATGAGGCTCCGAAAATCGGCAGACGGGCGCCGCGTCTGGCTACCGGGAAGGTTTTTGACGATATGGCGTCTGCCTACTTCAACCAACCGCCCATGGATGGGAAGCACCAAAGGAAAGCGGTCGCAAAAGAGGGAGGAGCGGGCGGCGTACTTTTAAAAGTCAAAATGTCGATAGTAAGTGCTACCGGAAGGGGTGGCTGAGAAACACGTGTTTAATGGGGGGAGGTCATTGGCAGACCTATGCGTCAAGTGTCACCGTACGAGGCCCTCTCGGGGGAATCGCCTCAAAAAGTGGGCGGCATGACGCGTAAGAAAGAAAGAAAAAAAAAGGAAGAAGAAAAAGGAGGGAAAAAAAAAGAAGAAAAAAAAAGTGGGGGGGGGGGGGGGTTGTGGATAGGGACAGTGGGGGGAAACAAATGGAATAAGACGCGGAGAACTTCCTGGGGGCTAAGGACTTTGAGAGTGTGGAGGCGGACCTGGTCTTAGAAGCGGTGAAAGGAGGAAAGGGAGAACTGGTTTGAAAGTTCCCAAAAATAAGAACTTAATAAGAGTAATATATGTTTAAATCTATATAATACATACACCTATATGCATGTAAAATTTAGAAATTGGAAGAGAACATTAATAGTATGATGTGTAGGCTAGGAAGCATTCTATGTTATACGGGTTATGGTCATTCGAAGGTTGAGCGTATTTCATGTCTCCCAATACTACAGTAATTATGTTATGGCTTTTAGTGATTCCAAATTGCCCCGTGCTAGATTGATTCCTGATGGGTGTAGGGATTTAAATTTGTGTATCAAATACGATTCCATGTATTTTCTATCACGTGGTGATCGGAAATTTGTTTGTAGAATGTAAAGTTTGGCTTGGTCGAAATTGTGGTCCTGTTGGTTGAAGTGGCTGGCTACTGCTTTTGGTAAATTGTGTTTTGTGTCTGCACGGTGGCCGTTCAGTCTTACATGAATTGGCTGTCCAGTTTCGCCTATATATTGTTTTTGACAGGTGGAACACTCAAGACAATATATTAGGTTGTTTGACGTGCAGGTGAAGCTCGATGTAACCTTGTGAATGTAAGCCGATGATGTGCTTTTTACGCTGGTAGCCGGCTGTATATGTTTGCAAGTGGAGCATCTGGACCGGCCACAGGGGCCAGATGTTGTCCCACTTTTCCCTTTGAGTTTTGCATGGACGAGCATGTCTTTAAAATTGGCGTTGCGTCTGTAGGCGACCTTAGGCGGTTCGGGAAAGATTTTCTTAAGTTTCTCGTTGGTTGTTAGAATTGGATAGTATTTTGTGAGGATGTTGTTTATGTTTGGAAGCGCATTAGAAAACTTTGTAGTGAGAAGAGTGGTTGTCGTTGTTGTTGTTCTAGAGCGTGGTTTGAGTGCCTCATTGCGGTCTAGTTTCAGTGCATCCGTATAAGCTTTGTCAAGGAATGTGTTAGGATGGTTTCTGTTTGATAGTGTTCCTTTTAGGGTCGTAAGTCTGTTTACGTAATCATCGTTTTCTATGCATATGCGGCGTAATCTTGTTGCCTGGCTCTTGAAAATGCCCTGTTTACAGTGTCTCGGATGGTGGCTTGTATAATCTAGGTATTGTTGCTTGTCAAATGGTTTTTTATACAGGGTTGTCTTTAGTATGCCATTTTCAAGATATATGGTCGTGTCTAGAAAGTTTATGCGTTCATCCGAGGTATCGGAGGTGAATTTTATTGTTGGATGAAAGGAGTTTACGAACGATGTGAATTTAGCTAGACTGTCTCGGCCGTGTCCCCATATTATAAATATGTCATCGATGTACCGAAGGTACGTGTGAGGTTTGTTCACACACGAGATAGGAATTCTGTTTCCAGAATTCCCATGAATATATTTGCGTAAGTGGGAGCAAATGGGGTGCCCATGCTTGTTCCCTGTATTTGAAGGTAGTAGTTTTCTTCAAATTCAAAGTAATTGTGTGATAATACTAGTTCAAGTAGTGTTAAGTATACTTCAGTAGAATGTTGTACGTTCTGTTGGGATAACGTTAGCCGAACTGAAGTCAAGCCCTCGGGGATAGGAATGTTTGTGTATAAAGCGGTAACATCTAGTGTGACAAGAATGGCGTCTTGCGGTAATGTGCCGTTCCTATTAATTTCCTCTATTATTCTCAGTAGGTGGGGTGTATCTTGTACAAATGACGGAAATGTCTTTGGAATTGCGCCTAGGAAGTGGTTTAGGAATACGGAGAGGTTCTCGGTTGGGGTGTTGTTGTTTGATACTATTGGGCGCCCTGGAATATTGGCAGTGTATAATTCTGTGGGTGGTATTTTGTGAATTTTTGGAAGGAGGTAAAACCTCCCTGCTGCTTTGTTTTTAGGTATCAGAAATTTAAATTCTGATGGACTTATCAGTTCATTCGCTAACAGGGATCTAAGCTGGTTGGTAATTGTGAGTGTGTATTGTTCTGTGGGATCGTTGTCTAGTTTGCGGTAGTGTTCAGGGTTGTTCAGTTGTCTGTAAGCTTCGTGCTTGTATTTCTCTATTGGCCAAATGACAATGCTTCCTCCCTTGTCAGCTTCCTTAATTATAATATCATCGCGTGATTTGAGGTTAGAAATAATGCGGCTCTCTGAATAAGTTAAGTTCTTAGGTTTCTTAGCTGTTTTAGATTGATTTATTATTTCTGTAGTGATAGCTTTAAGGTACAGATCAAGTTCAACTGCTTGTTCTGGTTCGGGGGTCCAGGTAGATTGAGCCCTAAGTGTTGTTGTACCTGTTTCTCTTCCGTCGTTGTCTGCGAAAAAATGTCTAATGCGCATCCGTCTTGAGAATTCTGTGAGGTCTCTGTGAAGCTCGAATTCATTTATTGTGTTGTTAGTTGGACAAAAGTTTAGGCCCTTGCTAAGGACGTCTGTTTCCTGTAGACTTAATGACGTTGAAATGTCTACGACATTGGACTGCATGATTTGTGTGACGGTGTGAGCTGTGCTTTGTATTTCTCTGTTTGTACTGCCCGTTGTTGGTGTGACGGGGATGCTTGCTCGGGGGAGGGTTCCTTGATTCGCAATAATTTTCTTATTCTGCTTAAGCCTCAATTTTTTCTTCTGTTTTTCTTCGTACTGTTCTAGATCTCTTTTTTTCATCGGTTGTCAGAGCTATGTTTTGGAGTTTTTGAGAGAATTCTTCAATTTGTTCGATGCAGTGGTTCTTGAGTATGTTTAAGAGGGAAAAGGAAGCGTTGTCAAGTGTTGTTTGCCAGTTTGCTTGATATTGGGAGGACAACGCGCCTAGAGCAGGTGTCGCTTTTAGTTTTAGTCCTTTAGGGATTGTGTTATTTTTTATGCAGAGGTTGTATGTGTTGAGGTGGAAGGTGTAGTTAGTGAGTTTCTGGGTTAGTTTTCTAGCTTTTAAGAAATCGATGCGGTGTGTCCGGGAGGTGTTAGCTTCCCGTGTTGGTCACTTCTTTGTCTTTGTGCGTGTGGACCGGCGTGTGTCCACGCGTTTCGGCTTGGGAGTTGCGGGAGCTTGTGCTTCGTTTATCTCGACGGCTGTTTCCGTTTGGGTCTGTGCGTGTCCTGGTAGGCGGGTTGGCGTTTGCGTGAAAACTTCGGTTGTAGCTTTGGTTGCGTCGATGTTGGCCGTGTCTGGTTTCTGGTGGTGGTGTTGAGGTGAGCATGTAGTTTGTGTGGAAGCTTCAGTTGTGGACTTCGCGTCGTGTTGAGGTGGGTATGTAGTTTGTGTGGAAGCTTCAGCTGTGGACTTCGCGTCGGTGTCGTTTGTCTCCGTTTGGCTTGCAGCCGAGTGTGTTTTCGCTGTTGAGTACGTGTCTGTTGGCGTGCGGAATGTCGTTTTGTTGGTTGGTGTGGTTGTAGTGCGTGACGCTGTAGTGGAGGCTGGGACGGTGGAGGGGCCTTCTGAGGGTTGTTTAGTGTTTGTGTTACATTTTCCTTTTATCAGGTGTTTAATCCGCTGTGCGACTACTTCTACTCCTCTGTGGTTAAGGTGGAGTCCGTCCCAGGCCAAGTGTTCGTGCGGTGACTCGTGTATTTGAGGGTGGTGGATGGCGTCTACATTCTTGTGGAAATGTGGCAAGCTAAAAATGAGTGTGTTCAGCTTCTCTCTTTCATCTGTGTGCCTCATCAGTGCGGGTGTTTGGTAGATGAGTGGGCTGTGTTTGTTTTGCAGTCGGGGGGCTATGGTCGTGACGGTTATGTGGGTGTTCGGACGTGCTGTCTGAATTGAAAGTATCATTTCGTTTAGTGATTCAATTGTTTCTGTGGCGCTGTGAGTGTGTAGGTTGTTGGTTCCAACATTAATAATAAAGTGTGTTATGTCGGTTGGTGCGTCGCATACTAGTGTCAGAATGTCTGTTGTCTGTGCGCCCCTCAAATACCTAATGTAAGGAGCGTGTCGACCCGACGGAAAGTGTTCATGCAGGTATTTGTATTGGCTATCACCTAAAATCGCTACATGTGCCAAGGACAACAAGGGGCACTTACCCTGTTCCGTCATCGTCGGCGGGCATGGAATTCCAAGATCAAAATGGGTGCCGACAAATGGAAACACGTAGTGGGCTAAGTAGGAAGAACAGAGGAAGTGCCTCAGACAAGTAGGAAGAACAGAGGAAGTGCCTCAGACATCCATGGGCGGTTGGTTGAAGTAGGCAGACGCCATATCGTCAAAAACCTTCCCGGTAGCCAGACGCGGCGCCCGTCTGCCGATTTTCGGAGCCTCATGCTTCGTCTTTCCTTCATTCACAGTTGTGGCGGCTTCGACTTAGTTGCACCCCCATCCCCTACGTACCTTCTCCGTTTCCCTTTTTTTTTCCTTTTTGTTTTCTTCCTCGCCTTTCTTTCGTTCTTTCCTCTCCCGCCCCTGTTTTTACAACTCCAGCTCACCTTACCTCCGAGAACGATTCTTTAGCGCCATTGCAACCTTGCCTGAAATGAGACAGGGACTACACTCATCTGCTTTATAGATTTTTTTCTTTCCAGACTGCAATTACCAGCACGGACATGCGCCACCACAGGAGATGACGTCAGTACTAACCCCCTTAAAACTAACACGCCAGGGATGACAAGGCGCCTTTGACAAAGATAGGTCCACCTATCGAAACGTCGGCCAGCCTGTCTGAGGCACTTCCTCTGTTCTTCCTACTTAGCCCACTATATCTTTAGACAGTTCACTCTGTTGTGAGTCACATGACTCCCCGACAAGAATATAATGATTTCCAAAGAGTGTTGACGTCTCTCTTTAAAGAGAGTCATTTACGGGGTGCACTCTAAGAAATGATCGAGTAAAAAGGGTGTCTTTTGCTACACAACTATAATCGTCATCTACCCAGCGTACTTTCCTGGCGTTATCACCGCCGTCCCGACACTTCCCGGTCACGAACGCCACGCGCGTTATCGGCGTGACATAGCATTCTTGATAGGAATGTGCCGAGAGCCGGGTTTTCAAGAAAGGAAACCTGAGCAAGCCAGATGACGATTATTGTTGTGTAGCAGAAATACTCCCGAAATACTCGACTTTTTCTTAGAGTGTAAGCCATAACTGTCATGAAAGAGTAAAATGACTTTGTTTTCTTAGAGTGTACTTGACGAACGGACGTGCAGAAGACGGACAGTTTTCCCGTTGAGATGACTTAAAAATGCTTGCGCATTTAAAAGCTCTATCTAGGACAAGATATAAAGCCGACAAGGAGGCTTGTACGCATCAGGAATACTTATACTTTTCGAAAATTTAATTCCAAAGGTGCGTTTCGGTGTTCGCGGGATGCTCCCTCAGTGGGGCCTTCCCAGAAGTTGACGAAAGTTTCAAAAAAAGATAATCGACGACACGCCGAGGCCGTCCGACAACGCTGCTAACGCAGGCCGCGACATACAATAAAACGCTATTCGCAATGCCCACGAACTATAGGTGGCGCGCTGTACGATTCAAGATGGCGCCCGATGGAGGGTCAATCCGTTTGTTAGCATAGGAACAGATAGGACGTGCGTACGTACGGCCCGTGCCACTTTCACCGGATGAAGTCATGAGCTGCACTGAATGGATATGAGACCGAAATGCTTTCTCAAACCATGGAAGCTCGCCACCTAATTATTTGCCGCGGTGTGAAAGGTTATATTTCAGCTCCGTTACCGTGCATAAGCGATGCTGTGCGAAATCCTGTGCGTGCTGCAGGAAACTTCATGAACTAGAATTGACGTATGACCTGAACGGCTCTCCGAGATACTGTGTACCGAGCCTGCCTGACGGATTTGCCGCAGTGGTAGGCCGCTAGCGAGTAGCGTCATCGCTGCTGCACGGGACCGAATGTTTAACGTGGCGATGGTTTGCAAACATACGCCGTCGTCATTACGTGCGCAGTCAGGAACGCGGAGTTGCTTCTTCAACGGAACACAAGCATTTAACATCCTATTTAGTAGCGCTTGTATCACAGCCATGCTCAGACTCAAGCAGTGCGCAATTCAGTGCACTCGGATGGCGCAGGTTCGATCAGCACGGTCGAAACATGAATATCGAAAAGAACACGCACGTATGCTTTTATCCTAAATGTACATTTACAGCGCAAACGCAAAGACGCACCACAAAAAAGGAAAGAAACGACACACACAAGCGCTGACTATCAACTGACTTTATTTCGGCAATTGTCAATGCATATATACCTCCGAGGCAGCCTTATGTCAGGTCACCTTTGTACTCACGTCTACTCACATACTTCAGCGCACTAATATTCATACGCCAGATCAATATTTATCGATCAGAGGCATGAGTTTTAACCTACACCTTCCCCCCCCCCCCCCCCCCCCAAACTTTTCCACAGGAACTTCTTGATAAACACATCTCTTTTCAGTCATCTCTTTCAATTAAAATGTCATTACTAGATTGCAACCACTGATAACTTGTATATGAAGGTACGAGACGAAAAGGCGTCATGCAGTTTACTGATTATGCGAGATATTGGTATTAAAGAGCACTGATGCCATGGTCGAAAAAAGCTAATTATAGCTGACAGACTCAGGAGTCGACTCACTCCGACTCACTCAGACTCACTCAGGCTCACATAGATCTGTGACTTTGAGACTGAGTGAGTCCGAAATAGTAATATTCTGGTGAGTTTGAGTCCGAGTGAGTCCGTTTGAGAAGAACTTGAGTGAGTCGAGTGCGAGTGAGTCTGGTTGAGGAAAATTTTGTGGAGTGTGAGTCCGAGTGAGCCCTAAGGGCAAAATAGATTTAATGAGTGAGTCTGGGTGCTGTAGACATCTTTTTTCCGATCTATGCTTGGCTTATTATGCGACCTCGCTGTCACCAGAAAGCCACGGCAGACAGGCGAAACAAAAGCCGCGCCATCTTCGAGGGCGTGTAGGCCTGCAGTTCGGAAAGAGAGCGTTCAAACACCGAACGTTGGCAGGCGATTGTCTACGCGCACGGCCAATTTTCTTGACATTCAAGGGAAAGCTACGGGGGCGGAGCTTCCGCGCATGTGCTCCTACGTGATGTAAGTCCGGTTTGGCGCACGTTTCGTACCGTTGGGGACCGTGACGGCTGCGCGGTATAAGCGTATAAGCATGGCACATCGTTCGTTTTGTCCGCTTAGACGGTCATTCGTGTGTAAAGTTCGTCGCATGTTTATGAAACGAGCTGACGGAGCAAGGTTACGGAAACTCACCTGAACACGCAGACGCCATTTAGCGTTTGAGGTATAAACGTGAAACGCGCGACTTTCTAACGCGTACAAAATTGCGAAAAAGATCTGAGTTTCGCTGAGAGGCACCAGCCCACGGACGTCAACATCTGAGGGCCACTACCAGCCACCTAACTCAAGCATTAGGGTCACCGCTGCTCTTTTTTTTTCGTTTTTTTTTTTGTCATCTACAGCTCGGGAAATTAGTTTTGATGCTGGCTGATAATAATAATAGTTGGCGTTTAACGTCCGAAAACCACGATATGATTGTGGGGGACGCCGTAGTGGAGAGCTTCGAAAATTTTTACCACCTGGGGTTCTTTAACGTGAACCTAAACCTAAGAACGCAGACCTCAAGCATTTTCGCCTCCATCGAAAATGCGATCGCCACGGCCGGAATTCCATCCCGCGACCTTCGCGTTAGCAGTCGAGCGCCATAGGGACTAGAGCATCATTGTGTGTCTTTGGGCTGGCGGAAAAGCGGTCCAATAAAATTCCAGTTTACTCGCTATAAAATACTTCGAATCAGAAAAAGAAGAAAGGCTGGCTTAAACTTTGGTCAAGTTGGCGGAATATTTCCGCAATCGTGGTATTGTTAGCGTTTGATGAATGGCAACATTAGTCCTCAAATGCACGCTGAGCATTTTCCATACTGCGCTTCAGACGAAATCACTCAGCTCAATGTTGCTCGCACTAAATAAAACAGATATTAAACCAGAACCTTGGGAAGAGCCGTGCTGAATTTAGCTTAATTTGTATATTTAAAAAAAGCCACCACGTGCGATCCAACTCAACTGCGTGAGCCCTAAATATTGTAAAAATTTAGATGGTAAACTGGGGACTGGGCAAAACATTTTAATTCACCTCCCGGGCCTCGAAATCTAGAAATTTGCTTAAACCTTCTTTCTTCGGGATTCAAATGCTGGATGGGAAATTTATAGGAACATTCAGACAGCCTTGCATAAGGAAACTGGAAACTAAAAAAAATCAAGAACATTTTGACAGCATAGCTGTTATGGTCGAAGTTTGCTGTGTGTCGTAGGTTGAACATTATCATCATCATGAACAGGCGCGTGCTCAATCGCCGCCCTAGCGTTCTTAACAGTGGGTAACAAGATAAGCTGAAAAAAAATTCGGCAGATCCCACATACCTTCGGAGTCGATGTTATGCGAAGCATGCGGAGGGAAAGTGACTGTGCTGTCATTTTTTTATTGAGCGAAACGTTACGAAAAGACGCTATACATATGTACAAATGTTGTACGCACAGCCATATGTTGAAAAAAATGTCGCATATATTTTATATAACCAGTTTTTTTACAGTTGCGCAACGATGCCAACAGCAACATCGGTATTAGAAACCCAAGAAGCGGTAAGCTGATATGTAGCGCTTGTGCTGGCGAGGATGGTAGCCCTGGACATTGTTACATAAACCAACTTCAGTGGATGACGCTTAACTACAATTGACGTCAATGCTGTATCATGGGACTACATATGTAATGTTTATAAAGTTGGATAGCAAGCACTGCAAGCACTGCAACCACAGTTGACGTTTCACGAACATTAGGCTCTATTTGAAAAGCAGTTCCGATACCTGGCGTGGCTCTGTGCAAGAATACTTGATTGCCACGCAGAATGCTGCGGTTGGATTCCTGCTGGGACCCTGACATTTATTCTTTGCATTCGTCGGGTCAGCGCTGCCGATGTCAGCTTTTTCTTAACGTTCTCGCGTTAAAACTACCAATGTCTGTTCTCGCCATTCCTGAGTCGATATAAACTGTCAATAACCTGTTAGCCACCCGTGGTATACGGGTATGTACCACACGTGTCTGGCGGGAACGGTTTGACGACGTACGCCACGGAATTATCACATTGTTAGTGTTATGACCAGTGAGTCATATTCGTCAAACCATCTTACCCTTCCATACTAATTTTCGTTAACCCCTAAGTTAAGGGGGTACTCACAAGAGCATCCAGGCGTAGGCGGCTAGCTAGCTAGCTAGCTAGACAGACAGACAGACAGACAGACAGACAGACAGACAGACAGTTGATAGATAGATAGATAGATAGATAGATAGATAGATAGATAGATAGATAGATAGATAGATAGATAGATAGATAGATAGATAGATAGATAGATAGATAGATAGATAGATAGACAGACAGACAGACACGCTAAGAGTGCCTGCCGTACGCAAAGAAATGCTTCGCATATGAAACATGCGGCCCCAGATCGGTGTTAGCTGCCCGTGTGTTCCCTTAATTTTTAGTGTACCAGTGTGATGAGTACTGAGAGTTGCCCAGTTTCTGTGTCACATGCGCTCTAAAGGAGAGATGCAGAAATGCGATTTTTCGCTCACAACCACGAGTGCAAACGGACTCATCACACATGGGCAGCCAATGGTGTGATGAGTCCGTACTTCATACACCATTGGCTGCTCATCTCCTTCAAGCCGCCTCCTGGCGCTTTATCCCTCACTCCGCGAGAGTTGTATGGACTCCAGGCCACACAGGTCTTCCCGGCAACGAGGCGGCAAATGCCGCTGCCCGCGCTTCTCCCCCTCCGGGCCGCTGCCCTTGCATGTCCTGAGTCGGATCCTGGAAACTCGAGTCTCACATGCTACCGTGATATCCTGGATATTATCGCACTTCGCGCCGACTTTTCCCTGGCCCCGCACGCGGTCTGGCGAAAGCGGACGAACGACTGCTACGCCGCCTTCAGACTAATACTTTTCTTAGTCCGGCGGTCGCCCGGCACTTCATACCGGAAATCTCTGGCACGTGTCCGACTTGTCAGGTGCTAGCCGACACCTTTCACGTTGTGGCTTCGTGTCCTGCCACTCCACTCCCTTTCTCATCCCCCCCCTTCCCCATCCCAACTAGAGAGGCTTGGGAGGAGTACCTGCTCGGCTGCTCTACCTTGGATGCGCAACGCTCCTTGGTGGCACGCGCCCGGCCAGCGGTAATCTCCAATGGCATCCCGGACTAGGTACCGCCACTCAGGCGCACAATAACTCTCTGGGATATTTCTGAATGAAATGTTTACCACTACCACCTGGCTGTCACGAGCTGTGGCACCTACCGCAATAAACTCGCATTGCATTTGTGTCATACTGTACAGATGTCCCGCTTCTACACCTTGGCGAGTTATGGTCAGTTCAGCTTCAAAGCTTCGATAAAAGCTTTATAGTAGGGTAGTCTATAGCTGAAATAAGTACACAGTGAAACAGGACCACAGGTTACCGCTAGTTTCCGGCGCTGAGTGTTTTTTCTTACGTCCTTTATTCAGTAGGTATACGTTGCAGTAGCGCTGTTTAAGTCTAAAGGGCACAGTAAATGCAGACCAACTAAAGGCAACAAAGTGACAAACCCGAAATGTTTGTAAGCACAGCGATTGTTTATTTGAAATGAACAAATATAATGTTTAATACCGATGGGCGTAAAATACTGCATGTACTCGCTCTGAAAGTTCGCCATAAAACGTGAAAGTAGTTACTATACTGAAAAAAAATAAAGAAAGAAAGAAAACGAGGAGGCAAATGGAGTTTTCACTCCGACTGGAGATGTGTTGTTCTCTGTAGAAGCCACCTGACTATACGAGGCGAATGTTTTAGTTTTATTTTTCTTAAGAAAAGAGATTTACTAGGAAGCACCGCTGGTAGGTTTCGAAATCCCCGCTCAGCCGGATTACTCGAATAGGTCTAGAGGATTTCTATTACATATTGCAGCACATTACAAGCTAACTACTAAAGCTTTACTATAGGGAATGTTGCAATAGTTGGAGTTTTATCCAAGTATTGCAAAGGATAGTTTGGATCAAAGGATATAATTAACGGGCATGCGGAAGTCAAGTTTTTGTGTATGAAAGTATTCCAGCTAACTGTGCATTCTCGTTTTAGCACGAGTTTTAAAAAATAAATTGTGAAAACGCACCTCAAAACACAATGATATTGAGCTTAACTGCCACTTGAAGGTTAGCGCCGTTGATGATACCGTGTGCTCACGCACGAAAGCCGTAAATTCTCTTTGCAGTGTGCTTAATACAAAATACGCCAAATAGCCGAGCCTGAATGGGCCACTGACTACGTTTGCATAAGCATATTAATTAACAACGAACTTAGGCATATTTCGTATCATTGCTGACGAGACCTCTGCGAATATTGCTGCTTTTAAAGCTTCAGTGATGTGTCCCCAGTCAAGCTGGCTAAATAGGTGCAGGAGAGTATAAAATTTATTCCACTACCGGAATATAACGCGACATGCCTTCTGTATTCATGACAGCGTCGTTGCGAATGACATGGCTTCTCACGCTGAGCATGATGCCGCTGAGAACACCATCAACGACTGTTTCACGTGAAGGGCACAGCGCAAGCACTTTCTTAAACAGATATTCTGGGGTGCTTCACCAGTTTAGTATTAGCACACATATACGAATGTAGACTACATTTTAGCCGCGTATCCGGAAACAGTCAAAATTTTTCAGCTGCCCATTTCTTCGCAAATATTTATTTATTTATTTATTATTTATTTATTTATTTATTTATTTTCAATACTGCTGCTCTCATCTGAGAGCGTAGCAGGAGGGCAATACAAAGAGTAAGTACAATACATGAAACATTTCGATAACAATCAAATATTCAACAAATGTCGGAAAAGAGAGGTTACAGTAAATATATTACAACAACAAATGGTGGTTCCATAAATATATACAATGAACTTGCATACATTCATTACACTACTCAAATGAAACTGCGTAAGGTTGAACATCCTTTATACAATAAAACATCCATGGCACATCCCATAAAAATTATTCAAATAAAAAGAAAACAAGGAATTAGCCTGCAGGTGGGTTCTTTCTGTGTCAAGGGGAGTCAACCGACAAGTGTTAGTGGGGGATGAGAGTAGCACTGTGGCATTTGATTGGAACAATATTAGCTGTCTGTACCTTCTATTTTATTTACGAATTCCGAGAACGATTTGGTGTTTGTGACAGATGGGTGTAGTTGATTCCTTTCCCTAATGGCAAGCGGAAAAAATGAATGTTTAAATGTTTCGTTACTATATGAATATTCTGTTAGTTTATTGGCATGGTTTTGACGTGTAGGTCGGGATTCGGAAAACGAAATGTATTTCGACGCGTTTATCTTGAAACTGTTGTTAAGGACCTGAAACAAAAATTTTAAGCGGGCTTGTTTCGCTCTTTCTAGCAGCGTTTTTAGATTGGATGCGTTTAAAAGGTTAGTTGGCGAGTCTGTGCGCCTGTACCTGTTGTGAATAAACCTTACTGCTTTTTTTTGCACTGCTTCCAGTTTTTTGAAGTTAGTCTTTGTATGCGGGAACCAAACCACATTGGCGTATTCTAAAATCGGCCTTATAAATGTCTTGTAGGCAAGCAGCTTTATTGGGCTAGGAGCTAGTTTTAGGCATCTTTTAAGAAAAAATAACTTGCGTAGTGCTGCTGCGGTTATGTTATCGATGTGCTGTGTCCAGTTAAGGTCTGAAGTAAGCGTCACACCTAAATATTTGTGTTCATTTACTTTAGGTAGCGCGGTGCCATCGACTGCATAGACGAATAGTGAAGGATCTTTTCTCTTAGTTAACGTAATCACGGCGGATTTTTTTACGTTAATTGTCATCTGCCATAGTTTACACCAATCGGATATTTTATTTAGGGAGGCACTCAGGGCAAGGTGGTCTGCATGGCTATTAATTTCCTGGTATACAACGCAATCGTCGGCAAAAAGTTTAATGTTAGAGTCGATGTTCATTGCAATGTCGTTAATATAGATTAAAAATAGCAACGGTCCAAGAACTGATCCTTGTGGTACGCCTGATGACACAGAAACAGTTTTTGATGTAGTGTGTTCAAAGAATACAAATTGTTTTCGATTAAGCAAAAAGTCCTTAATCCAACAGGTAAATGGACTGTTGCCTAAGACTGCTTCTAGTTTCGCAATTAATTTGTTATGGCAGACACGGTCAAATGCTTTTGAAAAATCTAATAGGACCATGTCTGTTTGACTGCGGCGGTTGAGGCTTTGTGCAAGGTCATGTACAACTTCGGTCAATTGTGTAATAGTTGATAAACCGTTTCGAAATCCATGCTGGTTGGGAGAAAAAAAGTGTACTCGCTCAAGAAAAAGATGTGATATGTTTAAAAATAATATGTTCTAGTAATTTGCACGATGTACTTGTGAGAGATATCGGCCTATAATTTGATACCAGATCTTTATCTCCGGATTTATGTATCGGTATAATTTTAGCTAATTTCCAGTCTGACGGTGATTTAGCGAGCTGGAAAGACTTCCTAAAGATTATTCCGAGATATTTACTACTCCATTCTGCGTACCTTTTAAGAAATTCGTTCGGAATGTTATCAGGACCACTAGATTTCTTGGGATCAATTTTTAACAGAAGGTTCATGATACCGGCATCTGTAATGATTAGGTCATCGATGATCTTGGTAATGCGCGAACTCACCGAGGGTGCATTTTTGTTTTCAGCTGTGAACACCGACTGAAAAAAAATTGTTAAATGACTCAGCTTTATCTTGTTTTTCTTCTGCAGATAGTTGCGCCCCTGCCCCCTTTACACTGAAGTGCTTCCAGAATCTGCGAAGGTTATTTGCAAGGAAATTCGGTAGAGTTACGTTAAAGTAATGATCTTTCGCCGCTTTAGTTTTATCTCGGAGATCAGTTTTAGCGCACTGCAGTTTTAAAGTTATCGACTGGCCCTGGTTATTTTTCGCTGTTTTACGAAGACGATTGACGCGACGTTTTGAGTGAATAACTTCTCGCGTGATCCATGGGTTTGACTTCTGCTGTTTCCTGATTTTTTGGGGAACATACTTATCAATACAAAAAAATACAATTGATTTGAATGTAATCCAGAGAGTATCTATGTCACATGATGCGTCAGATGCGAGTTGTGAAAAGTCGGCAAACTCGTAATCTAAGTGTGTTAGTATACTGCTGTCATCCGCTCTCTGAAAGTCAGTAATCAAAGACACTTCGCTACGATTTATTAGGTTGTTGCTAATTGGTAAAATGCATAGCGGTATATCATGGTCCGAAATGCCTTCAATAACACTCGATTTAATAGCATTTATCGGGAAGTGTTGGCTAAGGAGGATGAGATCCAGAATGTTTTTTACGGCACCTTGTGTGCGTGTAGGCTCAGTTACGATTTGCTGAAGGTTAAAGGCAAGCATAATATCAAAGAGAGATTCAGAAGCTGAGGATGAGTGATGCATAGTATTCCATTCGATGTCAGCAAGATTGAAATCCCCCATCAGCAATATTCTCGAATTTCGCACGTTTTGTTGCATGAATTCTTGAATAGCGGATATGCTTTCATGACCTGATGACGGGCTCCGATAAACACACCCAATGAACACAGTCCCTGAATCACACGTGAGTTTACAAAAGACAGCTTCAGCTTCTAAATTGTGTGTACCTCTAAATATACAGGTACATTGCGCGCAGAAACAACACACTAAATTCAGAAAGTATCAGCAAGAAACAACACAAACCGCACAAAACAAAACAAACAAAACCA
>JALIZH010016661.1:0-46499 GCA_030522465.1 Rhipicephalus appendiculatus
GTATTAAGTTAGTCCCTACCAGGTACGCATAACTATCCGGCCGAATCATTGGCTCGCAGGATAATTTCGCACATGTAGCATACCGTAGTACATGCTTTATTTCCAGCACTACTGACGTCCAGCGTAATCATATCGTAATTTTGGTGCATACATCAAAAAATTTTTTGAGCTAAAGTACGAACGACACTATTCACGACATCGGCATTTTAGCATCGCGGTGCCGCGAACAACCAACCAGAAGTCTACTTCAAGCTGCTTTCTTAGGTACGCTCGGAGTAAGCAGCGACAGTCAAGCCGTTAGATAGTGCTTCATTATATCTGCCTATTCGGCATCTGCGCAGCGAAGCTGTCAAAGCTCTTTCGGCGCAAAAATTCAACCAGCAACGCCTTTCAATTACGAAGCAAGCTTATACAGTGTTCCTTCCTCCGGTTAAAGACTTCCATTCTTTATGCACATTATACTATTCGCAGTTTCAAACTCCCATTGCTCCTAGGGGCTCATCTGTTATTAATTAGCCTATCGTTATTGCATACTTCATCATACGTAACTATTAAGTCGTGTTGGATGAGCAGATATCGCGAAACTACGTCACTATCGAGACATGTATTCCGTATCTGCTTAAAATGCATTGCCCTGCAGTTAACATCCCCAGTGAGTGGGCGAAGCTCGCTTTTTAGCTCTTTCCTGCGATTACAAAGCCAATCTTTCTCTGTACAACCCTGAAAATGGGGTAAACATGATATTTCTAGTAAACAAACGACTTCAGTGCTTTGACATAAGCACCTGAGTCTCGGTTTGTCATGTAGTCGTCACAGTAAAGTTGTCAAACTATGGTCAAAAACAAGTGTATAATTAATCAAACAAATCAGAATAAGCGAACATGAGTTAAGCTAACTTAAGATAAAGGAATAATCAGAATTTATTGTACTAATTGAGAGAAATTTGTTTTTTTATCTCACAATTGGTTTCAAATGCCATGTTTTCTCCTGTAAAACATACTTTGTAGCATGTTCCGGTGTATAACACCGACAACTTACGGCAAGACTGGCTCTCATTTAAATGATTACATTTTCACTCTTTCTTAATGTGACCCGCTCGTCGGTTGTAACACTTCTTCTTGTGGCCGTCTAACCGAAATTATGAAGCACGATGCTACTGTATACTCCGAAGAAAACGGGTATCTCGATAATGTGATTGTGGTGAGCTCTTTGCTCATTAAAGCACTTTTGATCTGCTGGAGCGAAGTTGTCTTCGGTCCAGTACGGCCGATGTGCTCTGACTTGTCGCGGCGGTCTAGTTATGGTGCTTGGCTGCTGAACCGACCACCGCGGGATCTAATCCCAGCCCCGGCGGCCGTATTGCGATGGAGGCAGAATGCTAGAGGCCCGTGTACTTAGATTTACAGAGAGTAAAAATAAGCAAACTTTAGGGAGGTTAACCATAGATATAACCAGTTGCTACCATGGACAAGATGTTAATATGGACAGCACCCCAGGTGGTCAAAATTTTCGGAGTCCTCCAAAACGGCTTCTCTCATAATCATACCATGGTTTTGAGAAGTAAAATACCAATTATTACACAGCGTACTGTCATTAAAAAAAAAACTCCGGGCCTGGGTGGAACGCGCAGCAGTCGCAGCAAAAATGTGAAGGAGCGTCTTCTCTAGAGTCTTTTTTTTAAACACACTTGGGGCAACTAAATTTACACTTGCATGGCACCCAATACGCCACAAATACATGCGAAATAAGGAAGCACCTACTACGCCATAATTCAGTATTCTGTGAAGAAGCAAGGTATACCCGATACACATTTGTAAAGCATTATGTGATCTTTGTTGATGCGGTGGCCGATGATCATTAAGAATTATGAATGAGCCCTTTCTAATGGGTTGAAAGTGTTCAAAGGCTCACGAGTTACATAATTCGCATTGTGTGACGCCCGGTTGTTATTTTTCTTTTTTCGAACGCTCTGTTATACGTGTTCCTTCACCGACATGAAGCCGGCATAAGGTCTGTTTGCAAAGGAGTTTCAAGCACCGGCGTAACTCTGTGATAGGATACTGGGCTGCCACGAAGACTGCCTGGGTACGAATCCCGTCCTATCCTAGATGTTTATTTCGATATTTTTTTTCTTTCGTGCGTTAGCGGTTCGACACCGGCCGCGGAGGCGACAGCCAACTACTGCGCTAGAGACGGCTCTTCTCGCGATCTCACGAAAGCTTTAGCTGTAAGAAAGCTGAGGTTTAATTGGGAATCTTTCAGTGCTTGCCGAAACGCTCAAAAGCCGCCAGAACCGCCATCCGAAAGTTTCAGCGCAAGCTTGTTGGTATAGGACCATCTAAGATGCAATATTGTTCGTCATTTCCTTTGCTATGAATAACTGTTATCGCTTAATTCACCTGCAGGGTGGGCTTCCACCGGGTCATCGAGAGCCGACTCCAGCAGCTACTCAAGTGAACGCGGCACATCACGCAGGGGCCCCCGTCATGCTTCGTGGAGCTCCAGCAACGAACACAGACATGGCGAACGACAACGCTCAAGCACCAGTCAAGGTACGGCAGCTGGTCAACATTTTCGAAGCCTTCCCCTACGGCCTCTTAGTCATATCGTGGTTTTGGGACCACGATATGATTAAGAGTATGATTAAAAATTGGGTAGATCCCACGCCATGTGAGAATCGGTTTCATGCGAAACGTTAGAAAGCCGCGAGATCTACTTCACTTGAGTTTGAGGAGGAGTACAAGATATACAGAATGACGGGGTGCTTAGTGCTTAGCCAGTTCTCAGACCGGCCGACTACCCTGTGCTGGGAAAAGGGGTGAGGGAAATACATAGAAAAGAGACGCTGAGGAAAAACAAAGGTTTTGGGGATGGAAGGAGAAAAAGAATAGACATGACGCTGCTTACAGACTGTCCTAATTCCAGTTGTCCGCAAGAAAAGCAACAACGCTTTCAAAGCCTTCTGTGCTGACTGTCTCGGCCAGTGTCTTAACACCCTTTCTTTATACCATGAACCATTTTAATGCCCATCTAACAGCTCTAGAAGTTGTATTCTTGGCGCACTGAAGCAAGGACATTTACAGAGAAGGTGGGCGAAAGTCTCCTCGCAGCTAAAGCTATCGCATGTTGGGCTGCTCGCCATTCCGATCCGAAATGAGTAGCCATTCATGAAGGCCACTCCAAGCCACAGGCGATACAGGTCTTCAGCTGTATTCTTTCCCGATAGTGGACGGAGCTGTAGATTCGGGTCCAAGTTGTGAAGACCATTGTCGGCAAATTTCGTCGGGTACCACTGTGATACTGTCCGTTCACGTGCGAGTAAGCGATGCCTTGCAGCAGCGCGCGTTCTCCATAACAGTGCATAACGGTGTACAAAATCGTGAGCAGATAAGGCGACTTCAGCTGCATGGTCATTTCTGTAGATACCGCAGTGGCCCGGTATCCACTCGTACGCTGTGTTTTTCTATATAGCATAGTGATGAAGACTTATTGCCATCGACTAGTTGTCCATTTGGTCAGTGAAGATATGGCGACATAATTGTCAGGCGTCGCATATGATGACATAACTAGTCAGAAAAGATTGGTCATGACTTTGATGGTTACTACAAATACTAGTGCAACATGGTTGGGGAGTGCTCTGCAGCCGTCGATCATGTCAAATGCGAGGTCTTGAATTTGATGAGGATGGTGTTGGTGATAAACATTTATTAAACTGCTATTTACAGAAAGGTAGTTTGGGACATCAGTCCCCAGTGGGTCAGCTCCCTTAAAATACCAGGTCTTTTGTCAGGGACTCCATTCGTTGTGGCCGCTGTCCTTACACGCCGAACCATGACTTGTTCAGCCGCAAGGTCCTGGCAGCCGTGCAGGGTCGCCTCTCCGACCTCTGGGGATGAATTGACGGAGTTAACGAGAGTGACCACTGCCCCTCCTGAGCTTGAAGAAACTGAACCATCCGTGTAAATGTGAAGGCGTCCGCTGTGTTTCTCATTGAGGAACAAGTAGTGTATCAAGGCAACCTTGGTGCAGTGGCGAAGCAGGGGGGGGGTGGCAAACAAAGCCCGTGCCCACCCCCCGACATCTGCCTGCCCGGCGCCCACTTCAGATCAACGTGGTGCCCCGCTCCCCCCCCCTCCCACCCACCCCAAAAAATCTGCCTGCGCCCCCAGGCTTGTTCGTATATAGTTTCATACAAGATGAAATGGATCCTTCCCTCCGTTTGCTATGCCCAACTGTTACACCTTACATCAACTGCAGGCCGGCCTCCAGCCACGTCATCGGGCTCCGCCTCCAGCAGCTACTCAAGCACAAGCGGATCATCTCACAGAGGCTCCGGTCGTGGCTCGTGGAACTCTAATAATGAAAGCGGAGTTGGCGAACGCCATCGCCCAGGCGTCAATCCAGGTATGGCTTGCAGCCAACATTGTGTTTAACGAGTTTGTTTGCGCATTATCAGGCAAATCATCTCCACGACGCTCACATACTAGTACATTGCTTCGTTCTCAAATTTGTGGTGAAAATGACTTTTCTTTCCATGTCCTAATGGTTTTTACTCGTCTGCCCAGTCATTAACTTAGCTATGTACTGTCGATAGGAAGTACCCTGATTTTGTCCTTCTGTAACGCTCTAACAATTGCACTCTTATGTCCCAACAAACTTCGACACAGACGCCCACAAAACTTCAAAAGCAAAATTGTACTGGTACCTTGTAACGGAGCTCCAGTAAGTCCTATATACAACTGTACAGAAAATTCGCGTCTTCCTTGCAACTTCCAAGGCAGACGCGACGAAGGCGACGAGCCAAGCCTGTCTGGCTGTATGTTGGGCGCGCTGCCGACTGCACAGCGCGAGCTCCCACAGCAACCAAAAGAATCTACGCGTCCGTAGGGCAACACGTGAACCTGCGCAGCAGTTCAGTTTGTTGAGGCTACTGCTGCTGATGATTATCTGAGCACGGACTGATTGCGCAATTCACGTATTTTGACGTCTGGCGCGATTCTACGCTTCTGCCACGCAATATTAGATGCGTTAAGGACTCTTTTCCGTACATGTCATTCGTATATTGTTTTTTTTTTCAATGCAGTTTCAAGATTGAGGCCCGTATACTTAGATTCAGGTGCACGTTAAAGAACCCCAGGTGGTCTAAATTTCCGGAGCCCTCCCCTGCGGCGTCTCTCATAATCATATCATGGTACACCGAGGTACTTTATTGGAATAAGTCCAATTCCTGCTAAGTTGTCTGGCGTACCACGCCAAAATCCGAACCATAATCCTAAACTTTTGTATGAGTCTAAACAAGCACATGGTGCAATGCCGTATTTTTGTTTCTTCAGTTAACTGTCGTCTCTGCGATGTACCAGAGACAATAGAACACTATTTTATTAGCTGCAAATAAGCCATTCTGTTTTGGGACATCCTTCAACCAACTGTTACAGGTTTTAAGATTCCCCTACTATGATCTACCTTCTCCCAATGCTTCTTGATGAAGTACTTTTGACAAGTCTTTCCTCGTGCGACTGCAGTTTCTGGGAAACGTGCATGCAAGGCCGTAATGCAGACATAACCGTCCCTTTAAGAATGCATTTCATGTGTATGGCTCTTCATCGAAGCGACATTTATCCAGAACTTTACGTCACACCAGACTGACACCCGATATTGATGAGGTGCTCATACTTACCAGCCTGCCTGTGAGATAAGCTTTGAAGAACTTTTCTTGTTTTTTCTGGACTTGCACAGCATGTATGCATGTTAGCCTTTTCCTGCTTGTGCAGTGCTTGTGCGATTATCGTCGCTGAGTGAATGCAACACTACGTCATAGCGTTTGTGGTAATTTCAAATACGCATTATAATAAACACCATGAAAGGAAAAAAAATCTCATGGCTCGGTGGTGCAATACCTGCTTCACACAGACGGCCTGCGTTCGATCCTCACTCGGACTTGAAAATTTTTATTAAATTCACATGCGTCTTTCTTGATTCTTCGGTTGCTGACAAGATATTTCGCTCAGAATCTCCGACAAGGGAATTTCTGCAAAACTAGCTGTTTAACGCTATCGCGTTAAAATAGCTTTTTGTTTCCGTAAGGTTTAATGCGTTAACTAAAACACTCTTTGGGAGCTAAGGATGTTATGGGTTATCGAAACATCTGTGGGTTGTGCGACATTTCAGTCTGAGACTCGAACCTCGCTGATTAAAAAGGCGTATTATATTAGACGTGCTTAGATTAACAGATCTGCCGGTTTTAGGGCTATCTACCAAGGCACCATAAATTTAAACAATGAACACTCGCACAATGTGCTTAAGTACTCAGAACAGGAATGTCCCCACATGCACTGAAAGGTTGTTTAAGATGTCACGGCTATATAGACGAGATGGTCGTTGCAAGTTCGTGCTGCGCAAGCGCTCAGTCTACGATTTCCAATGGTATGCTGCGTTTATTCTCGATAATTTGTAAATGGATGTCCTGTTACAGCAGGTTACTTTTACCTTTCACTTCAGCGGTAAGGGTTTCGAGACAATTGGCAACCCCCCCCCCTTTATAGGGGCGTTTTGATTCGAGATGTCTTTCCTGTGGTATCAGGGTGTTACTCATACGCGACAAACACCTTTAAGGATGTAAACTGCTTTACTTTGTAGTGTTCATTCTCTTTTCACACCTTTATCGTCGTCCTTTATTCGTTCCATCAATGTTGCACTAAAGCAGTTGCACCATGAGCGCACCTCCGTTGTATACAGCGTAGAAAACCGAATGCGCAGCTGCTTTGACACCTTCTTTTCTTTATTTCTGCCAGTTTAGCAAATAGTTGTACAAAATAAATCTGAAGTAGAAGAAAAATATACCTGGGTACGTCACGTTTTGAGGGCAGGCAGCCGATGGTGCACCATGTAAGCGAAAGGAATACCAGGGGATGTCATAAAAATCAAGTTGTGGTAAAAAATTTTTTCCAGCTGATTGAGCTGTACAACGAAAACAGACTCGAATACAGCTTATGAGTTATTTTTCTAGTTAAAAAGAATAAATCTAATCAAGTGCTCCCGTTACGAGTGATGCATAACCGTGAGAGTATACTCAGTTTGCGGCGTGCAATATTTACCGTGGACTATTAGTACAATAAAAAAAATGTTGCATAGTCCGTTCGTTTCAGCCTGGTAAACTAAAATATCAAAACTGCAGAAAGATGTTAAATTATACTCTGAGGAGGGCGAGAATTTCAGTTTTGAGAAGTACTGAAAACCGTACGACGCTGTGGGAGATAGTTAATACCCAACAAACAAAGCAAAATGTTAGTTACGGCGACGTCGGATGGATCACTTGCATGCGGTGTGGCCCTGAAAGACAATATGAATTCAGCTTCAGTTATCTCGGTAAATACGTTAGCTTCACTTTGTTTAACGTGTAGTCGTAATAAATGGTTAAGGAAAGCTGGTGGAAGACGGCCATTGTGCTAAAAAATGTTAAACTGCCCTGCACAGCTCACGATCGTATTTGACAGTCGTTAGCCAGACTTCACAAAACCACACGCTCCATCTCTTACTTCAGTTCCCTAAGTAGCCCGGCGATGGAACTTCCGGTCGCCGTCGACTGCGGTAGACACGTGACCTATAGGAAGAAACGTCGGATATGACGTCATTGAAGAAGCGGCCCGTCGCTGCATGTTCTGGTTCTCCCAGTCACGATGCATTGACACGGGGTCAACCACTGACAATGGCGAAGTAACGACACTTATGCATCGCCAGGCTAAACAGCTTCCTTTCATTCAAATTTTAATTTTGGCGGGGGTATGACGTCACACGTGACGTTTCCGCTCGAGTCACGCGAGTCTACCGCACGTGTTAACGACAGAGTTTCGCTGCGGCACGCTTTTGGAAATGGTAACGCGCTGCTCCGTTACCAACATGACAAGTCTATATTGAGCTATGTACCAACCAGCTTAACATCGCACGCTACCGGTATGGAATAAAACAAGTTCATTCTCGCCCACAAATGTACCAGCCATGACGCAGCATCAACCGATGTCATGGACATGCGAATTTAGAAAATAAACAGCCTAAGGTAATCTCACTGGTGCTGTGACTATGGAGACCATAAAACTCGAGTGAAATAAGTGTGCGACGGAGTGTCTATACTTCCATGCATCATTTGGCTTTGCTGACTGCCGAAACAATCATCCATATAGTCTTCACCCACACCCCCCCTCATGCATATGTGTCTGTTTTCATTTTTTTTCAAAGACGATAGTCTTTCTTGGGATACTTAAACGCAAAAATTTTGGTCTGTCTGCCTGTCTGTCTGTCCGTAACCCACTACAGCTACTCGGCCAAAGTTTAACTTCTTTCCGAACGCCCAGCCATCTTGAAGTGGTGTTCGTGTTCATATTTGTAAACATATTCAATCAAAAAGCAAATACTACGCATTCCTGAGGCGCAACATTAATATGTGAATGTCAGGACGTGTGTTCTTTATTAGAAAATACATAGGTACGCAATTCTAAACACCCTAGTGTTTTTTAGGCTGTCTCAGGCAAGGCAAAACATAGTAGTACGGCCGGCACAAGACTATCGTCTTTCGACGACATTTGCAGCGAAGCACGCAGATACGCGGCCAATTTTTTTCTTTTCTTTTTTCAGGACTTTCGCAAGACAAATCTGGCGTGCAGAGCGAAGGTGCCAATTCAAACCGAAAACCCGCAGGCGCTGCCTCCGACACTGACCTTTCCCCGCTTCACAACGCCGCTTCCCGAAGTCAAGGCGAACCACTTCAAATTGGACCTGAACAGGCAGCTTGTCGTTTACCATTACGAAGTTACCATTTGGTGGGGCGAAGAGCATCTGTCACCGGAAACCAAAGCCAAGCTGCGCCTTGCCTCTCGTGACAAGAGACGCATATTGGCGGAGTTCAGCAAAGCACACAAAATTGCGACGAACATTTTCGACGGACAGAAATGTTTGTACTCGACTAAGAAGCTGGAACTCAATGAAGAAACGAAGACAGTCCATGTTCAGAGAGAAATCGGTGAGAAAATAGACGAATTTTACGTCAGAATCCGGCAGGTGGGTATTCTGCGCTACGATTCTCAGGAAAACTGCAGAAAAAACGCTCAAGCGCTCGACATAGCAATACGCTGCGCCCTCTCCCACAACCGCGAGTTCCTGGGTCGGCTCCTGCTGAGAAAAGTAACCAATGAGTCTGCACCTGAGGTTCAACCCACAACGCCCCGCTCACGCCCGCCCGCCGTTCGAGATCGTTACAACCGGCAGAGAGCGAACCATTCGGCAAAAACGGACCACCACGTTCAAAAGCGCGGCGAAGCAACTTACAGCGGCATCCTGACCAGCGTCCGCTCGGGACAGTCTGACTTGTTCGTCAACGCGGACACGATACTGACTTCTTTCTACGAAGCTGGCCCACTTTTAACTTACGTCGAAGCTCTGCTGGGCCGTAAACTTGTGAATGACCTGGAACTTGAGGAACCGGAAATCAGATACCTCGACAAAAAACTGCGTGACTTAAAAGTGTTCGTGAAGCACCTCAAGTTTTCTCGCGCTAGGAAAATAAAAGAAGTCACAATGAGAGGCGCGCACAAAATCAAAGTTGACGAAGCTCTGACAGTAGCGACATACTTCGAGAAGACGTACAGAAAACTTGAGCACCCCAGACTACCCTGCGTAGAAGTCGAAAGCAAGAAAGGCAAGTGTTTCTATCCTCTTGAGATGTGCTTCATCTCGCTAGGACAGCGGGACGAACAGAGTGAGTCGGGTAAACCGGTGAAGCCGTTGGAGAGGTTTAATCGCGCCATAAACGTAGCGCAAGAGCTGGAAGGGCGGCGCAAGGATATTCTAGGAGATTTTTTCAACGGTATCACAACATCCCCAGTCAATGTCAATGCGAAGGTTTTGCCTAGCAGTAAGGTCTTCAGGAAGTTAGACCATAACACTTCCCCGGAAGAGGTGTCATGGGCGATCGTGATCATGAACAGCGGTGTCCTAGACAGCGATGTCCCCATACTGAAGGAGAATCTCGTCGCTCGAGGAATGGAGTGCGGCATCAAACTCGCAAGCAACGTCCAGATAGTCAAGCACTACGGCCCGGACGTGCGGGGGGATGCTCAATAACGTCCAAGAAAAATCTGTGCAACTCGCCGTTATCCTTCTAAATGAAAAAAAATCGGAACACTACAACACGATCAAGCACCATGCGGAAACTAAACTTGGGCTGATCACTCAGTGTATCGCGATTCCCCCCGGAGAAATATGGTTCCCGACCCATCGGTAGGAATATAATGCGCAAGATAAAAGCAAAGCTTGGATTCGTTGACAAAGCTATGCCGGCAGAGATCGACGACTTCCAATTCCAGAATGTCCTTGTCATGGGCGCAGACGTCAGCCACCATGGCCCGGGTGACCAGAGTCCATCCGTGGCCGCCATCGTTGCCAGCATTGACGACAGCGCCTCTTGCTATGTCGCTGTATTTCGCCCCCCAGAAAAAGACCGACGATAAGAAACGCGTCGAAATCATTCTGAATATGGAAACCATGGTCGGAAAACTTCTTGGTAACTACGCGGAAAAAAATCCGGGAAAAAATCCGAAAGAGATTCTTTTCTATCGCGACGGTGTGAGCGAGGGAGAGTTCAGTGAAGTTCACAAAAAGGAGCTAAAGTACTTGGAAAGCGCCTGCACAAAGGTGTTCGAATGCAACCCACGAATCACGTTTGTGACTGTCCAGAAGCGGCACAGAACCCGCTTCATGGTCAATAACGCCAACGTACCTCCAGGGACGGTCGTCGATACGACCATCACGCAAAATCCGGAGCGAGAGTTTTTTATGTGCTCTCACACTCCCGCAGCTGGCACAGCTCGGCCCGCCCACTACCGCCTGATCCGTGACGAAGACAAGGACGACGCCGACGTCATTCCCTTTGAAACATTAGAAAAGATCACGTATAGCCTGTGTCAGGTGTACGCACGCTGCGATACGCCGGTGTCCATCCCAGCGCCCGTCTATTACGCGCACCTTGCCGCAGCTCGTGCAAGCTGCTACATGAAGGCCATTGAGCAAGTCAGTACGGATCCTATCAATGTAAAAGAAAACTTGAGAGACAAGATTTTTTAGATGTGAAGCATCTTATGGCGAAGCTTAATCCGGTGGTGGTGGTGGTGGTGGTGGTGGTGGTGGTGGTGTGCCGCGTGCCCACCCTTACTGCGCATGCGCAAGCCCTTTAAAAAAAATAAAAATAAAAAACATCCTCTCCCCCTCTCTCTCCTCTAGGCATTCCTCTCCGCGGCAACCACACCCTCACTGCGCATGCGCCTCCCCCTCCCTCTCTCCCCTCTTACACTGTCTCCTCTAGGCATCCCTGTCCGCGGCGTCCACACTCCGACTGCGCATGCGCGTCCCCCCCCTTTCTCTCCTCTTCTACGCTCCCCCCTCTCTCCTCTACGCATCCCTGCCCACGGCGTTCACCTCCCACTGCGCATGCGTGTCACCCCCTCTCTCCACTCTCCTACGCTCCCCCTCTCTCTCGCCTCGTGACGCCGACGCAGGCAGCGTCTGCTAGCGAGTTTCTTGGTTGAAAAAACCGACTGCTCGCGCTGCACAACCGTTCACTGGCCACCCCGTATATATGGCAATGGATCTTGACCTCCAAGGTGGTGCCGGTAGGAGATTTCTCCTGTGCGTTGTTGAACAATAAAAATTCGCAGCGTGTGCGTTAACTAAAAGCGGAGTGCGGGTCTCTGTGTCCAGTCGGAGTCTTCTGTCTCTCATTGCCCATTAGCAGCGCTTGGCATGTTCCAGTAGGAAACACTGCTCCATCACTGCCTGATTTGCGCCTCCCCAGTTTTCTCTCCTGCGCAACGCTGCGATGAGCGCCAGCGTCAACGCCGCCGCCAGTGTAAGCGTTAGCGCCCGCTGCTTCACATCTATACATGGTTCCCTTTAGCGGGAGATGGTGTAATTTTTTCGTCTAAGACAAGGCCGCTTTCTTGTGCTCGACCACTGCTACACTTTCTGCTCCAAGTCTTAAGGGTTCTCGACTTCCCGTAACAATCGATATGAACTGCGGCTTTTTAATACGGTTCAGCTTTTATTGCAGTGGTCTTCAGACAGGTGCACATTTGTGCCCCCGTTGCTGTCACGCCACCGAGAGACTTGCGTCCTGTGGACACCCGAAGACCAATGCTGCGCTTCGACCACCAATGCTTTGTACACGTGTCCCTAACTTCGTGTCCTTGTTGCTGCTTGAAGCGAACTCATTTTATCCACACGTATCATCAGTGCACCTTTAAGCTATTTTCAAAGTGCTGATTTTCTTTGTAAGCAGGTATTTATTCAGAACGATATCATTCGCCTAAGTGTGCCGCATATTCCACATCAGTGTTTGTATACTGTGACAACTGCCGAGGACTTGCTCGCGATTAAAGACTATTGTCAGGCTTCCGCTTTTTGTCCGCTTCGTTATTTGAGCCTTCAGTACGCTGCTAATATAAGGAAGAACAACTTCCAATGCTCTGTTAAAGGAACAGTGACATCAAATTTACTCATGTCAAGCTTTTAGATGCGAAGAAGCTTAAGGCAGAGCTCAATCCTGTTGTTGTTGTGGTGGTGGTGGTGGTGGTGGTGGTGGTGGTGTGCGTCCTGACCACCCCTACTACGCATGCGCAAACCCTTCCAAAAATACAAAAACCTCCTCTCCCCCCTCTTTCCTCTAGGCATCCCTGCTCGCGGCGTCCACCGAAGTACAGTAACCGAAGCGACTAAAAGCCACCAAAACATGCCCATGTTGCCTGACCACTTTTTGGCGCTGTCCCTAGAAAATTCGAGCGAGATGTACCTAGCCTAGTAGCGTGGCTCCACCAGATGCTCTGGCTCTACGAGCGTGCGCGATCCACGGAAAGTTCGCCAATGACTCAGGCACACTACGGACGCTGGCAAAATACTGAGAACCGCGAAGTGGCGCGGTTTCCGGGCGCGCCAGTGACCGCGAAGCTGCACGTCGTGGGTTACGGGCGCCCCAGTGACTCGGGCACGCACCACGGACGCTGGCAATATACTGACCGCGAAGCGGCACGTCGTGGGTTACGGGCGCCCCAGGCACTCCCAGTAGCCTATAGTGAGCAGTAGCCTATAGTGACGGCAGGTAAGGAAAGGCGTTATTAAAACTGGCCTTATAGTGAGCACTCGCTACACTCCGTGCATTGTGACTGGCGCGCCGCCGCGTGGCCGTCAGAGCAGACAGTCGTTGAGAGCCCGAGCAGAAGCAAACGCTCTCCCACGCCCGCTAGCACGTAGTTTATCGTAATCAATGAACTGCTGCGTAGTCGACTGTACCGACAGGTACACGTCGTGTTCTGCGGGAACGACGTTTCACAGTTTCTCGACTCGTCCCTGCTTTATTGGGCAGCGACATCAGTCGATCACGGCTGTGCGACGAAAAAAATGTTTGGTTCCCGCTGCCTCTACCGTCTCGCGTTCTGCCGCTGCATGCTTGGAATTGGTCTGAGACACCACCTCAACGCGTGCAATGATCTTGCATGATGTTCCTGCTGCCATAGAGCTGGTGAGAAAAGAAACGTATGCAAGGCATTTTATAAAATGCCCTGCATACGTAATTCCAGCAGTCTTGAGCTAAACAAGACTGATGAAACATTTTAATGTAAGTTATTACCTCGCCGTCTACCCTTCGCAGTTCTGGGGTATGCAATGCGAGGTCAATTAGTGCTTTGCTGGGTTGATAGGACCGTCAGTTAAGGGGCGAACTGAGTTACGTAGCATATTGCCGTAAACACAACTAGCCGTCCAACAGCGCTATGCGCACTCGGTAGGATCAAGCTAAGACCATGGTCCTTATTGAAGGACCATGCTAAGACGAAGAGTAGCAGAACTACAGGGTCTGTACGAAAAAACGAAGCTTTACGAATGGTGTAGCGACGGATGTGCATGTCAGTGTATTTCGGAAAGCAACATAAACAACGCAAGAGGTTGTAGTGAATGACAGGCCGAAGGGACCGTGCCGTCGTCGCCATTTTACAACGTGAAGCGAAAGACGAAACGGGGCTGCGGCGTCCTCTCTGGCCGGAATCGTAGCACGTTTTCTTTCTCGCCCGCGCCTCAAGCTCCTAGCATGAGCAGCGCGAGCGGTGAGGTAAATACTGTGATCATGATGAGCGATGATAATGCCGCGACAATTTCAGGCAAAGCACTTTGCGAGACTCGGTGGCTGCAAATCGCCGTGGCACGAAGCCGCAAAAGGAGCACGCCGCCCAGCCCCTCACCGTGATTTCCACGGCGAGTGGCCGTGGAGCCATCGATAATTCTAAATGCTCTGTGTATTCTGCAAGTACGCGGGTAGTGGACACGCACCAATAATATTCTAAGTGTGAAAGAATGACAGCTTACCGAGACAGTTATGGAGTAAGTATCTTGCATTACACACACCTGACGCAATCATTTACCCGTCAGTACTGACGACGCGCAGCAAGGCGCTCACTAACGTGGAAAACGTGGTCGCTTTCGTGCAGGTTTTCCCTTTTATTCATGGTGGCATCGCGGCAGAATGACAATATCTTTAAATCCAGCTCGAAGCATTAACGCGCCGGCTACGGGCGCTTGCCCCACCATAGCTGTCAAAGCAATGAGGCGCTCCTGTCTGCTAAGATTTAAAGAGGGACCTTACAAAGCGCCCCCTATAGGTCCCAAACGGAGTGTATAGTGAGAGCAGGTTGCGCTATAGGAGGTATTCACATGACGTCATCCGCAAGGGGTCGCTAGCGCGGCAGTCGCCATACTCGTGGTCTCGCGCGCGAGTATCATCGTCGGACCGCAACCAAAGTTCGCGGCAGCACGTGTTATGTTGATATTTTTCTAAGAAAATGGGTTAGTGAGGTGCAGCGCCACCAAACATTACGCTGTCATATGCCGGATCGCTGACGGACCACGGCTATGGCGGCGAACTCTCTGGCGCCGCCTGGCGGGAAGAGCTCAGTGAATACCTCCTATACTGAGTCGGCGCAGCAGGCGCGCTAGTTAAAACAGTAGGAGAGCGAAGCGATCCGTGATACTGAGCAGAGTATTAGGAGAGCGAAGCGATCCGTGATTGAAGAGCAGAACTTATCTCTCCGGAAAACCATCGACGGCTATAGCGTTGAAACGTCAGACTTCTGCGACACCAAACAGAATCCTGCCGTCACTCCGGCACACCGCGGACGCTGGCAAAATACTGAGAATCGCGTACACAGACTGCTGGTAGCCTTGGCAATCTCACTAACTTCGTAGCATACACTCGCGAGGTAGCACAAGAAAGCAGGACAAACATACACAAAACCTTCGAAAAAGACACGTCGTCGAGCGCCTCCAACTTCCAAGTTTCAGTGCCCCTGCCCTTCGTTAATTTGACTAAGGAATTTCTGGGCACACCTAGGTACACCAGGGAGCTAGTTTTGCTCGGCAGTATAGGGTAGCCAACATGAACCACGCCTACGCCGCTAACATTGGGCGATGTTTAGGTGGCTTTTAAGTCTCGCGCCGGCGTCCACACCCCCCACTGCGCATGCGCGTCCCCCCTCTTTCCTCTCCTACGCACCCCCCCCCCCACCTCTCTCCCCTCGCAACCACAGAACACCTTTACTGTAGAGAAGGGAAACTGTACCTTTGACAGTGCAACACAAATAAGGGTAGCGGTGGCGTTGTGAACTAAAGTATTCGACCTAGAGATGGCGCTGCTAGCACTATCATCATCATCACGCTGGGGCAGTATGGCTAGAGTGTACTAGAACTTTTGAGTGGCGCGAACGGAGACCGGTTCTATTGTTAGCCGCTGACCCCTCTCGCGCGGAAAATTGCGGCGGCGCTGTCATCGCCGGCACTTGAAGAGCGCCCGCTCGCTCCGCGGTTGTCATGGTTTGTGCCCGGTGAATATTTGCGTTGGAAAAATCTATCCTGATCTGCGCAGCTCCTGCTACGCCTCCGAAGCAACGGCTGTATCATTACTGCGTGCCAGGATGCAAGACAAATGCGGAAAACTTCCCTTTCGTAATTGCTTTTTGCCATTGCGGGACGGCATCGCAATGATATGTCGAGCAGCAAGATTGGCAAATATTCCCTTAAGAACATTTTTATCGTAACACATTTTTATGAACGCTGGCTCGGGTTTTTAAATTGGCTCTTTTCAATGACCCTGCAGATGAAGAGCCACGAATGCTTCAGTGGAGAGACCTGCGGAGGTTGAACAAGCCACTGGACGTGGACTGCGCAGTATGCTAGTTACATTTCGGGCCCCGTTTTGTCTTAAGAGATATATAGTGTACTAATTGTGAAGGCGGCCGAAGTGTGAATACCTAGAGGAACGCCGAACTTTCTTTTGTACCTGAGGTGCGAATTAAGACACCAACACCGAGGTAAAAGGAAACACCCGCGGAAAGAATAGCGCCATCTTACAGCTGCCTTTTTTTTTTTTACTTTCCTAGATGACGTTAAAAGAACTGAGGTAGAAGACTCAGAGCACGATGCAGGTGATCACTGCCTTGGCGGACCTTCAACACTAATAATAGCACTTCTGTCCAAGTTAATGACACCGCACGAGTTTCCAATTTTTTTATGTGCACTTGACTCCTGCACAAATGAAATCACCATTGAAAGAGCCCTGCTATTTTTTATTGCCAAGTCCAGGTAGCGTTGAGTGCGGGGTGTGTGCGTGTGCGTTAGAAAAGTTGATTGATAGGTGTCGTTGGACCATCGCATGAGAAGCGACGCTCTTGCAACGAGCTGCAAGCATTCCTCTGCGTTGTGGAACGGGGTATGCGTCGTTTGTGCCTGCATATGAATTCACAAATGTGCTCAAGGAAAAGAGCCCTCTTCAGCCTCAACTGCTCAGGGAGATCGCTAAATGATAATAATATCTGGGGTTTAACGTCCCAAAACCACGATATGGTTATGAGAGACGCCGTAGTGGAGGGCTCCGGAAATTACGAGCCCCTTGTCTTCTTTAATGTGCACTGACATCGCACAGTACATGGGCCTCTACCATTTCGCCTTCATCGAAATGTGACCTCCGCGGATCGAACCCGTAACCTTCGGGTCAGCAGCTTAGGACCATAACCTCTGCTCCATCGCGGCGGACAAGTCATTGGAATGTGCATCGATATTTTATTAAGTGTCGTACAGTACAGATACTTTAAATCTACATAGCAATTGTGCCTCCAGGACCAAGTGTATCATTTTAAAATAAGCATAACGAAGGAGTGAGTCGCATTTTCTCAGGTATTTGAATAAATGATTGAATTCTCCTTTTTGCGGAGCAATTGCTATACAAGTTCCTCCGCAGGCCTTTCAAAACAAGAAATTCAAGCGACGAATGCTAAAAACTACATAGAGCAATGTGCACAAACTCAAAGCTTCGAACAGCTGACCAATTAAGACGCTTGTGTCAAGGGGAAAGCAATAACTCTGTCGTTGCCAGTATGAAAAATCTGCTGCAGCAAACGCTGAGAGCATTCTTCTGTACAGACTTCTTTTATCTCCCAAAAATATATTTGTAAATAAAATATGTCGCTCTGTTTCCTGCGCATTTGCATCTGTGGTGCATTACAGCTTTGAGACTGGGTAGCAGTGCACAAAGTTTACCTGCAGTGTTTGCAGCGCGTGTGAAAGGATTATTCATTACTGGATACTTGAATGGGAAGTGCACTTGGAAATGCCGCTGTGGCATTACTATAAATCACTTCGGCAACTGAGCTGCGCTGACGACGCGAACGAAAGCTACGCAAGCGGTCACGGCACGCGTTGCAGAGAAAGGCATTTATAACTGCACGTAACTCGTTTTTTATGTAAAAATTGACGTGACGTCGCGCACAGGAACCTCTAACTACATGATCGCGCGTACAAATGTCGGCGGGGGGAATAAAAGTGCATTTTACTCACCCCTATGCATTCATTTAGAAATTTACCGTGTATGTTTTCGAACGGAAACAAAGACAGAACACTACACAAGCATGAGCCATATTTCTGTGCGTGTCGACAACGCTCTGCGCGAAAGGCTCCAAGCAAGCGCGAGAGGCGAAGTTCAAGTGCGGTTGACTACAGCGCCACCGCCAACTTTCCGCGCGCGGCGGCCCTCTCCACGACGGCCGGTCGCGCCACTCAAAATATTCTAGTACACTCTAGTATGGCTGCTGCATTGCTGGCGGGTGCGGGTGGTCGCTGCGCGCGCCCGGAGGTTGCGGGCGTTTATTCACCGCTGTCGCGGGACAGTATTCGCGCGCACGGCAGCCTAATGTTACTACAGATATTTCCACTAAGTCGCCAGGTGACCGCGAGGCCTCAACTGGCAAAAAAACACGCCAAGCAAGTAAGCTTACATTGTTTATTGGCAATCGTGAATGTAGCAGTATACATGTAAACAAGGAGCACTGTCAGTCACAGAATTGAACAATACACACAAAAAACAGTATGCCATCTGTTTAATAAAATTCCCTGCTGAAATTGAGCAACTTTGTCTCTTCGCTCGTTCAGAATACCATTTATAATACGCGGAACGACGCTTCAGACAACGATATTTACGCTGGGCGACCGAAGCACAGTACTTGCGTACGTACAGTGCTGTCCGTTGTCTTTCTCACTACACATGCGCGTTTGAGGATTTGAGCTGTAATAAACAAACAGCTTTAAAACTGCCCTCAAAAGATGCAGTGTCAGTAAGATTAGCCTGAGCAGCAATGTAATATTTTGACAAAACATTGGCGAGAGGCACATCGCCTTGAAAAAAAAGTGAAACCGCGCTGTTATGCTAGATATTCCTGCACATAACGCGTTCTCGTTATTGTGCGTAATATCCTTGTGTTCGTGCCTGCGCGTCCGCTATTTTACGACTAATTCCGCCAACTAGTTCAACTTTCAGTTGTGCTAACCTCGTCTATCCTGGGAAAACACCATTTACGGGATTCTGTTGAAAAGCAAACTTGGTTTATGTTTCAAAGAGGCGAAGAGGTTGCATTGACATAAACACTTCAATTGAGTATCAGTTGGCGAATAATGAAACCCTTTGCCTGAATCCAACATTTCAGCAAGTGAACATTCTTGTGAAGGTTGTCACGGAAGATAAGTTTACAGAATTGAGCTACCCTTGCTCGCCCACTGTTGATCAGCTGACACATGAGATAGAGGATGCCTGTGGGTGTTCCTAAAAGCACTCATTTGTAAAAAGAAACGATACACCAGTGGACAGCACTCTCAATACATTGTGCATGACATATGCACATACAATAGGGACATATGGCACATTAGTACACTAGACAGCTAGGAAGTGCTGGAAGTCACGGTAGCAATGTTGGAAAAATAGGCAGTAAGTAATCATTTCTGTCCAATCTGTATAATTCACTTTTTTATGAGGGTTATTCATAAAGTAAGGCCAGTTTGCTAACCTTTTAATATTTACACGTCGGAGTAAAGATTTATATGCACAGCACCAGCTGTTAATTCTCCGCGAAAGTACTGAAGTTATTGTTCTGGCTGAGTAGTCATCTGCTTGTCGGGGAATGCAGATGACTATGTTTGCGAAAATCGTTGCTCCCGCCTGTTGTGAGGTTGCACGCTGTAATTCGATTTTTGCATGCATAAGAATCATCAGCTTCTCCAATTCATGGGTAGTAGTGCCTAGTTTACGGACCAACAGTGATGAGTGAAAGAAAGGTCAGAAAATGGTGTCAAGACTTCACAAACAGCTGCACAAATGTGTACGGCAAAGAGCAGAGCTGCAGGCCAAGCATCCAGACCAATGAAACTATTCAAGTGGACATGGCATTTCAATTAGATCAACGACTAACAGTTAGTGGTCTGTCAGATAAAGTTCCCCTTGTTGGCCTCACTACAGTTTACACAATTTTAGCTGAAATGCTCAGATAACACAATTTGTTTTAGCTGGGTACCAAAAAACTGGGCACCAAAAATTCTTACCGACCAACTCAAACACCTAAGAATGTCAAGTGGATGAGCATATTCGGACAGCTACCGACAAGACAGATATGCTTTGTTTTCACACATTGTTACATATGACGATACTTGGATATCCTATGCCACTTCAGAAACAAAACAACGATCAATGCAGTGGTTCCACTCCCCTTCACAAAAACTGAAAAAATTCAAGGAATTTGTTTACTCCAGTCAGAAAATGATGGCTACCATTTTCAGGGACGAAAAGGGCATTCTTTTGGTTGGTTTCACCAAATGTGGGCCACAGTTACAGCTGACATATACCGTGAAACGTTCACCAAGCAAAAATGTATGATAAGAAATCGACAACGTAGCAGACTCTCATCTGGAATCATCCTCCCCCATGACCACATGCGTCCTCGCACCACAGCCAGAACCAATGAGAAGATTCAAGGTATTGGTTGGGAACACTGATAACCCACCCTACTGTCCCAACCCAGCACCAATTGACTATTTCCTATCTTTTCACTTGAAACAATGGCTCAGGGTACATCGGTTTGAAGACAGCAAGAAATTGAAGACCGCCGCTGTCAACAGGTTCAATTCCCAGGTAGCGAACTTTTATGTAAAGGGACTAAAGAAACTAGTGTGGTGGTACGAAAAGTGCTTAGAAGCTAACGGTGATTATGTAGAAGCCCTCCAATAAAAACCTTTGCTAATGAATATTTATTTGTTTGGGACCAAACAGCCCTTACTTTTTGAATAACCCTCGTAAAATTGTTATGCTTTGCATTGACAAATAAATAAATGAGTCCATTTTTGTGGTGCCAACGGTGCATAGTCGTCGAAGACACTGCTCATACGATGGACGATTGCAGAAGCTGAATTCACATTTTCATTCTTCACTACCTCCTAACTGTCTGCCTCACTCTTAAGATGAGTATCGTGCAAAACTAGCCTTTTTTGGCTACATAGCTCACAGCAATGCGAAGGAAATAGCTTTCAGTACACATTCAAATCTTCAACATATACAAACACTGGTAAACTCTAATGAACTCTGATTACACCTATTCAGTGCACTCAATTAATGCTCTGTTAAAAACTCCATGTCGTGTCAGGTCTGTTATCGTGAACAAATATTATTACAGTAAAAGCTCATTAATTCAAACTCAGTTAATTCAAAGTTACAATTGATTCGAACTGATGCCCTGCTCCCGGCACAGCCCTGTGTATTTCTAGGGGAGAATCTCCCAATAATTCGAACGCGTTGGTATCAACAACAGTTAGCTCGAACTGGGAGCCCCTGGTTTTCGTCGCTCCTCGCAGAAGTCTGCCCACAGTGATCACAATATGTTGCAACATCAAACCAAACTAAATTTACTAGAGATGCAAAACAAAAAAAACAGCATCATTTCTCAGCAGATGAGATTTCAGATGCTGCACTGGAGCCCGTGGGCAAGCTACAAACAATGCTTATGGAGTCACGATGGAAGAAACGCAAGTGCATGCAAATTACCGATTACTTTTAATTTTGATTGTGTTAACTCTGTCATGTAAATAAACGTGTTTTGGAGCATAAATATCACATATTTCGACATTAAGGCTCACTGCTCGCAATGCACGTCGATGCTTTTTTTTTTGGCGTATCACAGACTGATCAATTTTGTTCGCTGTTAGAGCTCCATGAACTTAATTCACGGATTCACCTGCCACAAACATGTAGCAGCGCCTAGTTCACGATAACGAGCCCAGATGTGGCTTCCTTGGATTCTGTCCACGCATTGTGGCACAATGTCTGTTCATTCTAGTGCCTGCCCACTAATTTGAACAATTTCACATTCCCCTTCGAGTACGAATTAACGAGCTTTTACTGTATTTGCTATTTGTCTGTGGCTCAACTTCACATACAAAACAAATTGCTTGCACAAATGCAACGGTGATGTACCCTCTTTTCTGGACAGTGCGTGTTTACATATAATCCCATTAATGTATTGGCAATGTTCACTGAACAGAGCTAAAAACGAATTTTTTAGATGCTTTACAAATTCCTCAGCCTGTTCCGTAGAATACTGCCCAAAATGTCCTTATGCACATGCTTTCATTCACCTACGCCCATCATCAAAGATTATATATTCCAGAGTAGTGACCTGGAAGTGCCATCCAACAATACTTATACTCTGAGGTGCCCTTAAATCCACTCATCTCCAGGTGACCACTGCACGACATGTCTTGTTTAATGAAGGGACGAGTGCTTGCACACAGTTTCCTATTTTAGAACCTTCACAATGTCACCCCCCAACAAGTAAGCGGTAGCGGTAACTTTTCGTTTCAGCACTACTGTAGCTGTTCTTGCCATTCTTTGCAACAGTCTTCGCATTCACAGCAATCTATACTGAAAAAGCAGTGCTCCTAAATATGCACTACTACTGGGCCATTTGCTACCTAGTTATATGTGATACTCTATGCAAAGTTTGACACGTAGAGTGAAGTACAGTATGTGCACCCCATCACATGTACTATCCAAAAAATTTGAAGCGTGCACATTTCCTCTAAATTGAGTAATTCATGAAGCAAGAAAATAATCGGTGCACCCAATTTTGTACTGCTTCGACATACTGTACAATATCACTGCTTTTCAGAATACCTAAGGCTTGCGTTTGTATGCCTCGTAAATATTGGTGGCCCATGGGGTTGTCAATACGGCAACTGTTGAGCTTCTTACGACTTGATGTGGGTAGCTTGGGAACCAATGATTTCTCTTTTGTCGAGTCTCCTGAAAAGAAAAAGAACGAGTCATAAGAAAGAGTAAAACAAGAATGGGTAAACAAAAAAAAATCGGTTCAATAAATTTGTCTACAACCATACCTTGCGAGGATTTTGGCCCATGAGTTTACTTTCAGTGATGACACATTCTCTGCTGACCTGAGGTAGGTTCAGAGATAAAGCATCCAAGCGTATGCTGATATGAGTAGTTCCTTGGAGGCTGTGGTTGGGCTGAAAGAGGAAAAAGCAGTCATGGTTACTATTGTAGAAGAGTGAATGTATTTGTGATTCATGTCTAAGAAGAATGTATATGAGAACACTGCACAAAAATGATATGTTTGTGAATTTGTTTTAGAGATGCCCATCAGTGACAAAGCTAGTTAATTGCCCAACTGGATAAACTATATGGTATAGGAAAATGTAACTGTCCCTGCTTATGAAAATGTTCAAATGCGTATACATACTGTAAGTTCACTTGGCTTTACCATGCATTGAATTTAAGAGCATATCTCGCAGCGGACTCGTTTGCCCAGAAACAGGTAAAACTTATGCTGTGATCTATGTGGCAAAGTTGAGCAGTAAAGATATTATCTGCAAATGTGAGAACGCAGTAAGCGATCTGAGAAACAGGGGTGGAGCCAGGATTGTTTTACCGGGGAAGGGGGGTGGGGACACACCCGGGATAAGTGAGTTTCTTCGGGGGGGGGGGGGGGAGGGGGGGGGGCTGGAGCTCCCCCCCGTGTCCCCGCCCCTTCTGAGAAAATGTCATTAGAACCTACAAGCTGTGCATCTCATCAGCTGGACAAGTCGTAAAACCTTATGAATTGACAAAAACCGTAGCGCGCATGCAAAAAAAAAAAGGTTATGTTCAAGTTCAAAGCAGTGCATTTTCACTCACCGGTGCCCACGCGCACATTGTGCATCGTTATTCCGTTTTCGTAGGGTAGTCTCCGAGCAATTTGCCGACGTTGAATTTTCACGCTGGAGCTGTGCAGCCCGACGTTTATAAAGTCGGTGAAGCGCCGCAGCTGATATGATTCACAGGCTTTAGACACGTTCGCCTTTAGGTAGCGGCATGGTAAGTCTGACACACAAACTCGCACTGATATATCAAAGCTGACCTTAAACGGAGATGCGTTACCATAGCTGCGTGATGCCGATCACAGAAAACGACCGCGATACAATTTGAATGAATTAACCGAATTAACCGACCGAAACGCAACCGATGCCAATGGGCTGCTGCTCTTCGAGCGTCAGTGTAATCTCAATACTTGTTCTCAAACAATCAAGCTCTTGTAGTAATTCTAGAAGTAACATTAAAACCGATCCCTACTATTTTTATGAAAAATGACACGGTAACTAAGCATCTAACAATCTTTTGACACATTCTAAAACAAAATATTTGGCCTCGGTGAGCGCCCCTACAGAAAATCCGAACTAACTTATCCGATCGCTAAAAGAGGAGTCAGTAGTTCCACTATACGCGCATTTCGATGGAACTCTCCGTGGTCGATTTTTTCGCCCTCTGCGGCCATCGCTGGAACTTGAGAGTCTCCGGGGCCTGTCGCAACGCCGACGCAGTGGCAATGAAAAGCTACGGGGGGCGGAGCTAACTGCTCTGTGTTACTGCGCCAAAGTAGTCCCCGATAAACTTGTTTCGGTTTCAGTTTCGGCGTGACAGATGCGTATTTCCTGAAGTTCATTTCTTCGAATGTGCTCCTTGGTTGGTTGCGTTGAACCACGATTACCGAGCGTGCAAGCATATTGGCGTTTCGTTCCCTACGCTTAATTTGCCTGTGTCATTCTGTGTTGTCCAGAAATGACGTGAATATTTTTAGCGCTGCAGTTTTTAGGGCATGCACGGATACGTAAACTTGTCTAGAGCTGAAAACTGACGCGTGTAGCGCGCTTACATAGCGCGGGCGCGGTATACCGAGGAGCAGCTCGCACATGCTGCGGCGCGAAGTGAAATTCAGTTTGGATCGCGTTGAGTTACGCTGGCATCAAAAGGCATCGGCGGCCCACTGCCCACATGCTCCGCGGCTCAGAGAACGTATAGCGGCGACCTCGCGCCGCTGCAGAACCCGCGAATGCTGTGCTCAATCCCAACCGCTGCTCGTTTCCGTCTCCTTCATTAAAACCGTACGGGCATGCGGTCATTTCTCACGATACTGCATGGCGCCGGTTATGTACACCTCAGGATAGCAATCGTAACTTGTTAGGTTACTTACTTAGAAGAGGAAGGCGTGTAAACCCCTGCACGTCTGTAAAATGTCATGCTTTCTGAACATCTACACAATTAGCGCTGGTTCTAAAGTTCAAAAAATAAATGGTCACCTACCATTTCGCCAGCAATAATTGGTTCCTGACATCGTTAAGCACATTTCATTAGCTAACTTTGTCCAACGCCAACATCCTGAGCCATACTCAGCCTGGTGATTACACCATCCCTCTTCCCTCCCCATTACAATTTGGATTTTCGTGGCTGTGGCCGGTATTCACACACACTATTCCTGAACCAGCAAGGAAACCCCTTGAACACATAGGGCTACCGCCGCCTGTTGCAGACAGTTTTAAATCTGGACACGGCGAGTATTTGTCAGGAGGAATAAATTGTGCTACGTGATAAATTGCAGCAGCTAAAACAAGGTGTTCTGTTCTATATTTCCTGCATAACCAGCTGGCTAAAATCTAAAAGTCGCTCAAGTAGTAATGCAGAGACGCACCAGTCACAGGAATAAACCTTTAATACTGTGTCTCCTTCTTTCAAGCCAACTTAATATATCAAAGCCAGACAGCCGTATATTTTCAACGAAACATTTATGACTCCGTGAGTACTTATATGAAGTACCTGACTACAAAGTACAGTAAAAACGTCATAAAGACACGCACATCACTGCGCGTATTCCCTTAAGACCTAGTCATTTGGCCCTGTAAAAACGCACTTGAAAAAGTATTTGTGCTCAACGTGCCCATTTAGTTAAGCAATTAACATGTGCAGTCAAAGAGACAAACAAAACATGAGCAAGTGGGTACTAAATATTATTCTCGTACGTAGTGTAACTGATGGTGGTATTTTTTTTTTTTGCCAGATGAGTGAAACAGTTACAAATGATGAGACAATGCATTTCTGGAAGTCACTTCCATCTCGCAGCTCTTGAGCTATAATTCTTCCAGTCTTGCAGTTCATCCACTCGTAACAGCTATTTGGAAAGGCTGTTTACGGTCTCGTGGGTTGTAATCAAAATTTTCCTACCATTTCTTTCGGGTGAAACAAGACATGTGATGCACCACTCAGCACTGCTTGCTCTCCTCAGCTGCCGTTTTATGTGCTTATTTTGGTTAAGCAGCTGAATGAGCTCGGGCTTCAACTGGTCATTAGACCACGGAATGTTTTTTTTAGTCAACCAAGACTGAATCTCGGCCTTGCGCGACGACGTCGAGGGCAACTTTTCGTGTTGAACACTATGGTACGAAGCATTGTCCATGACAATTACGCTCCGTGGCTCAATGTTTGGTAAAAGTTGTTCTTTGAACCATCTCTCAAAGCGAGGGCCATCCATTTCACTATGGTAGTCACTGGCAACACTCTTTTTCGCCCGGAAAACGAGAGATGCCCCATCCACGAAGCCGTTTTCGCTTCCAGCATGGAGGACAATGAGCCGACCACCTTTGCCGCTCGGTGCGCGAAGCCCAGTTGTGAGACCATTGCGAAAGGCGTCCTCACATGATGACACAGTGGTGTCCTCCCACACCTTCTCCTTGGTGTGTCCAGCATTCACCCAAGTCTCGCCGAGGTAGTATATATAGTCCTGCAAAATCAAGAGAAATATGTGTCAGGTTTGTTTTTAACGAGAGGGGTCAGTTGAGACAGAAGAAATTTATGATGTGCATCTAATATCATTCTGCCGGGCAGGCAGATATTTGCAGTTTTTGGTGGTACTGGAAAATACAAAAATAAAAAAAGATGTTCGCAGAAGGTACCTACTTACATGAATAACAAAATACCTTCATTCAGAGCTGTCCATACTTCATTAGAACACGTAGATACCTACTTGTGCCTTCGCTTGCTTAACCAGAATAACAGGCAAAATACAAATAGGAGCCACAGATGCAGAAGCAAGCCATAGAAAAAGATACAAATCAAGATGAACGGCAACATGTATGAGGACGGGTGAATTAAAAATTAAATATTTGGCGGTACGAGAACTTCCATCGTTATTTCCTCTTCCTACTCTTTCAACTATGAATTTTTACATGCGGCATTTGTGTTTTAATTGACATCGTTAGAATTTATAACTCTGTCCAACAAATCGAAGCAGTAACATGTACGTACCGTTTCTCCTTTCGCATTTCTCGAATGGTCCGCAGATATTTCCGCCGCCACACGATGATGTCGTCCCTTTCCAGCAGTGCACAGGTACGTTTTCGCTTCCGAAATGAAAATCCAATGTCATTCAGAAGCCTGCGCATCGTTCTGACACTCAGCTGCTTCGGTAGCCCCATGTCGGTGTCGCCGATTACCTCGCTGAGGATCTTTTCTGCCGTTGGCGCCTCGTTGCGAATGTAGTACTGATGTACTTTCCGGCGAAGAGCAGACAGGGTAAAACTATCGTACCGCTGCACTCTTGTCTTTCCAGTAACTCTTGCTGATGATGCAGCCGCGAAACGAAGCCTTTTACGCTTTGGGGACTTCAGGGTACCCTTCAAAACATCCGCCTTGAGCCGTGCGACAGTACGCTCGCTCACGCCGGTAAGCTGGCTAACCGAACGATGCACGGAAGCGACGGAGAGTCCCGGTTGCGTCAGTCTCACTTGGGCGTACACGTTGCCAACCAATTGCTTGGCTTGTTTCGACAGCTTTTGGTACTCAAGCTTCTTGAACATCCTGTGCGGCGAGCGAATTGGCGAGCAACCGGAGGAAGAAGGCACTGGCGACGCGGAGGCCATTTTTTTTTCTTTTCTGAAGGGAGATGGTGAAGGAAGAGAGCCAATGCGACGGCAGTGGGGAACGCGGCAACTAAAAAAAACCCCGAAAAATCTAAAATATAACGCTAATTCACATAATATCACTTACAATTTTCTGACATTATCAATTAGCAGCTAAAAATTATAACTGCACATTTTTAAATGATTAAGTTACGCACGGAAAACTTTTTTTTTTTTTTTTTTTTGCGAAACTACTTCCAGCTGCGCAGCGACACTGACGAAACGGCGTGGTTCGGCTCTGTAGCCTTGACTGCATTGCCACAGAAAGTTGTCCCCGAGTATAGCGAGTTTCTTGGTTGAAAAAACCGACCGCTCGCGCTGCACAACCGTTCACTGGCCACCCCGTACATAGGAGGGTTGCAAGGAACGTCATCTGCTTGGATCGCTAGCGGCGTCCGCCGCCATATTGGTGCTCCGTGGTGGCGCAGATGTTCTCTGCTGGCTCGCTTCATCGATGGCGAGCGGCGACGAAATGCTTTGTGCGTGACAGCGTGCATGACGCGGGTAGAATGTGTCTGAGCCTACGCGGAAACGACCAAGATGTACGCACTGCCGTTCCGACGCTGGCGCCATCTCGGGGGCCCCGCCCCCTTGCAACCCTCTTGACCTGCAAGGTAATGCCGGTGGGAGATTTCTCCTGTGCGTTGTTGAACAATAAAAATTCGCAGCGTGCGCGTTAACTAAAAGCGGACTGTGGGTCTCTGTGTCCAATCGGAGTCTTCTGTCTCCCATTGCCCATTAACAGCGATTGGCATGTTCCAGTAGGAAACACCGGTCCATCACTGCGTGCTTTGCACCTCCCCAGGTTTCTCTCCTGCGCAACGCCGCGATGAGCGCCAGCGTCAGCGCCGCCGCCAGTGTAAGCGTTAGAGCGCGCTGCTTCGCATCTACACATGGTTCCCTTTAGCGGGAGATGGTGTATTTTTTGCGTCCACGAGTAGTTATCGACCCCCTAGTTGCGATTCGCGAACCAAATCGCAACAGAGAAACGAATAACTATCCGTTTTATTGATTTATGTAAGCACATTTCAAGTACTTCATCGTTCTCACTTATAGATTGTAGGGAGAATTAGAGGCCTTCGTTATCCGGAGGGAGGGGCTGGATTGCATCAGTCACCCCTCTATCAGATTGCAGGAGGGAGAAATAGCCTTTCTAAAACGTCACTTGACGTAAGAATGCTGAGCGCAAGGTTTTTAGTTTTTTGACTACTAGTTGGGTTTGATATGATTGCACGGTGGTATAAATACGTCCTTCCAGAATAAAAATATTTCAATTGCTAGAAGCGCGTTGTCCCGTGTCCTTCTTTTTCTTTTTGTACCGTATTATCGCGCCCCTCTGTTTATCATTTATCACTTGTAGATAGCCATCATCCCGACTCTTCCCTCTTCTTGGTGTTCTAAGCCGAGGCAGACACTGCCAAATAAACTGTTCTGCTGACCTTGTCTCGTGAGGTCTTCCTGCGCCTTCCAGAGATATCATCTGTATCTAGCACGATTCGAAACGGCCGGCAAGCCCACCATTTTTAGCGCTGGCAGCGCCTCTATAGTGGCATAGCACTTCTTCGGGGTCGCCTCCAGATCGCGCCCCACCTGACCACTTCTGCACAGAAAGGAGTGACGTGAGACTCAGCTGCTGCGCTAAAATTTCCTCTGCTAGGCGCACACGTTCATTCATGCGTTGTCACCACCATTGCCGTCGTCGCCGTAAAAAGCGTCGACTAGTGTTGAATACGACAGCCTGGAGCTTGAAATCGCCACGATTCACGACGTCGCCATTTTTGCTTCGATCAACACTTTGCAGAACAGAGATTCCAAAATGGACGCCGTTCCAAGCATAAACGAGGAGGTGCCCGGGCGCGAGACTAAAAAGCCACCTAAACAACGCCCAATGTTAGCGGCGTAGGCGTGGTTCATGTTGGCTACCCTGTGCTGCCGAAAAAACTAGCTTCCTGGGGTACCTAGGTATTCTCAGAAATTCCCTAGTCAAGTTAATGACGGGCAGGGGCACTGAAACTTGGAAGTTGGGGGCGTTCGACGGCATATCTTTTTCGAAGGTTTTGTGTATGTGTGTCCTGCTTTCTTGTGCTACCTCGCGAGTGTATGCTACGAAGTTAGGGAGATTAAGGCTACCAGCAGTCTGTGCACGTGGTTCTCAGTATTTTGCCAGCGTCCGCGGTGTGCCGGAGTGACGGCAGGATTCTGTTTGGTGTCGCAGAATCTGACGTTTCAACGCTATAGACGTCGATGGTTTTCCGGAGAGATAAGTTCTGCTCTCTCTATCACGGATCGCTTCGCTCACTTAATACTCCGCTCTCAGTATCACGGATCGCTTCACTCTCCTACTGTTTTAACCAGCGCGCCTGCTGCGCCGACTCAGTATAGCGCAGGGCTTAGTCAGGGGGGGGGGGGCGGCCCAGGGGGGCCCGGCACCCCTTCCATTTTTTAAGCAGGGGCTCAGCCCCCCCTTCGCAGATCAGCTGTAGCACTGATGCATCCATTTGACAAGCGCTCGAGTGGATTTTTTTTTGGCATTAGTGATGTGTACGGAGAAATTATAACAGTAATATATTTATTTGTATAACATTCTTAAGCATTTCTTCAGTGCTAGAGACAGTTTGCTTAATACAGTGTATATATATATATATATATATATATATATATATATATATATATATATATATATATATATATATATATATATATATATATATATATATATATATATATATATATATATATATACATGAGGGTATGTATTTCGGCGCCATACGGGGTGACTCTAATGATGGGAGACTTTAAGCCCTGAGCGTAACCTGCTCTCACTATAGAGCGACTGCTCACTATAAGGCTAGTTTTACTAGCGCCTTTCCTTACCTGCCGTCACTATAGGCTACTGCCAGGGGCGTAGCAAGAAATTTTTTTCGGGGGGGGGGGGGGGCACCGCCTTGATTTCAGGAGGGGCACCTCCTTGAAATGGTCATTTTTTGCTCTGTATGCCATGGCGAAAAAAAATTTCGGAGGGGGGGGCACGTGCCCGGTGTGCCACCCCCTGGCTACGCCACTGGCTACTGCTCACTATAGGCTACTGGGAGTGCCTAGGGCGCCCGTAACCCACGACGTGCCGCTTCGCGGTCAGTATTTTGCCAGCGTCCGTGGTGCGCGCCCGAGTCACTGGGGCACTCGTAACCCACGACGTGCAGCTTCGCGGTCACTGGCGCGCCCGTAAACGCGCCGCTTCGCGGTTCTCAGTATTTTGCCAGCGTCCGTGGTGTGCCCGAGTCATTTTGGCGCGAACTTTCCGTGGATCGCGCACGCTCGTAGAGCCAGAGAACATCTGGTGGAGCCACGCGACTAGGCTAGGTACATCTCACTCGAATTTTCTAGGGACAACGCCAAAAAGTGGTCAGGCAACATGGGCATGTTTTGGTGGCTGTTTAGTCGCTTCGGGTGCCCGGGGACGCATGCTTCGTCTATGGCTTCGGCCATGCTCGCTCGTGTCTCAATTAGCTATATTGGGGAGTTTGGGCGTGCACAGCATTCTGGTATACGAAAGGGGTCATGGAATGTCGACGGAGAAATAGAATATGTCAAGTTTCTACACTGACACTTTTGTGCTTGCCTAGGTTCTTCTTTGCGCCTCCAGATGGCCCCACCTATCCGACCTCTCATGGTTACGGCGGCAGTAACCCGTGAGCGCAGGGACGTCTACGGACGAAACTAGGTCACTATTAACGATACTTCGTAGCGATGATATTTATCTATTTGCTACCCCATTTAGATAGCTTGTGGTCGTGTTGGCGTGTACCATACGTGAACGACACATTCATTGCGCTTTTTCAGCTCTTCCAACCAGACGACTGCAGCACACAGCGGTTCCCCGACATGCTGACTGACGAGCCCACGTCGAATCATGCTCTTTTCTTTCGCCTTTCTTTTATTGGTGGTGTGAGTCTTGTAATTTCATGCAATCATTCAAAACGGTGCGATGAAGATCAGTCATGAAGAGTGACCATTTCCAGGCGTCGGCGGCACGATAAGAGCACTCTGATGGTAGACGTCATCGCTACTAACGCATCGTCACTCAGGATGGTATGTGTGGAATGTATCACACCGAACACGTAGCACTAGTGTCGATGTCGCAAGGTACTCAGTTTCCCGTTGAGCTTTCGTATGCTGAGAGCGTAACACGTAGAAGTGCACACGAGCCACCCGCTGACAGCGGCCGAGATTGCAAGATAACGCGCGCCGGTGACGACTGCGCTCTTAAAGGGACACTAAAGTGAAACAGTGACTTGGTTTAAGTTGACAAAATGCACTCTGAGAACTCTAATGTCATATGTTTCATTATCATAGGTTCATTATTAGCGGAGAAAATCAAGGTTAAAGTTTTATTTTTTTAAATTTAGGCGCCGATATCTGCGCGCGTGACGTCAGAGACTCCAAATGTATTTTTCGTATATTCGTGACATTGGCTCGATGAAATTTTCTGAAACTTCGTATGCTAAGTCTATGGCACCCACAGATGACAATGTACCTCATTTTTATTGATTAGAAGCTAAGTAGGACTCAGTAGACGCCTTCAGAATCTATGACGTCACGGTGTTTGGTGCGGGAATCTAACGGTGGCGTCATCCATCCGCATTTTCTTTTCGCGTGTTTTCTCGCTTACCAAGCGTCGTGTCGCGGTAAGAGTGGTGTTTTCGGGATTGTGAAATTGTGCTTAACTAATACGCGAAAAATCGTTTTCCCCTTTAGTGTCCCTTTAAAATCAAAGGTCTCTGCTGCTCGAGGGACCCCCCCCCCCCCCCTTTTTTTTTCCCTCGCGTCTTTTCACGCTCATTAAAGACAGGCGGGGCGTATTCACACGAGGACGAAATCCTCGGGGGGATAAAGGCGGAGCCTAGTGACGTGAACTCGCGAGGAGAAAACCCCCCCAAATGTCCCCCCGCTCACACGGACGAGGCGAATGGAGGGGGAGACCAGTGTTACCAGACTACTCTGGTGTATTGTACCGCCTGTTTCACCGGCTGCAGACAACGAAACCACCAGCGCGCCGCCGCACCCTCTCGAAGAAAGTGCAACAATGTGGCCAAACACCTGCACGAAATACCGCCATATCCCCCCACCGCGGAGGGATAGTTTGACCCGTCGGGGAAAAGGTCCCCGTCTCCTCCGAGGAGGCACGGAGAGGTCGCGCCTACTCGCTAATCCGTGACGTCTTTGTCACGTGATCCGTGCTCAAGTGGCAATATCCAACATACGGGCGCCCTGCTCCTGCGCGCAAACCAGGTTCTCAGCAAAAATATTGTCACCTTCTCTCTAGTGAAATATGCCAATGTAAAATGCATGGTGATCGGATGTATGGCAATCTTTATCTTTAGGCAAGCCCACACCACTTCAATACGGTTGATTGTATCCCATCCTAAGAAGTGGAAATGGGAGAAAAAGAAAGCACGAACTGGACACGTGGAAATAGAAAACTCCCGCGCGCGCGCTACGTTTAAACGTTTCAGAGCAATTTTTTTCTTATGAGCACCATTCAGCAATCAGCTGTACGATGTTACGAAGTCATCTTGGTCGAATCTTACGTGTTATAGTATAAGCTTATATATGTTAGTATCTCCTGAGCACTTCATAATTACAGCCACGCGCCCCACCCATCAGCCAATAAACATGTATCTTTCCTAACAAGACTGCAAAAACTTTCTTACAAAACTACCGACATCAGTGAATAATTTGTCTCACGAGCTAAATGCTCATGATACATCAATTAAATCCTACCATTTTATTCCTGTGGTCGAAATCATTCAAGTTTAAAAACTCCTCCTATTGCCGAGAGAAAATAGAATTCCTATACCACATTACAGCCTGAAGCGATTTGTTTTCGCGAGTGACAAAGCGTCGTGTATACACTCTGTTTGGGACCTATAGGGGGCGCCTTGAAAACCGCGCGCAGCGCCACGAGTGGTGCGGCGGGCGTGCAACGTTGAGAGCCGTAGCAGACAGCAGCGCATGGTGGCACAAGCGCCCGTAACCGGCGCGTTAGTGCTTCGAGCTGGATTTAAAGATATCGTAGTAGGACATTCTGCCGCGATGCCCCCCATGAATAAAGGGGAAAACCTGCCCGACAGCGGCCACGTTTTCCACGTTAGTGAGCGCCTTGCTGCGCGTCGCCAGTACGGACGGCTAAATGCGTGCGTCAGGTGTGTGTAATGCAAGATGCTTACTCCATAACTGCCATGGTAAGCTGTCATTCTTTCACACTTAGGATATTATTGGTGCGTGCCCACTACTCGCGTGCTTGCAAAATACTCAGACCCTTTAGAATTATCGATGGCTCGCCGTGGAAATCACGGTGAGTGGCCGGGCGGCGTGCTCCTTCGTTGGGGTTTCGTTCCACGGTGATTTGCAGCCACCGAGTCTCGCAAAGTGCTTTGCTTAAAATTGTCGCGGCATCATCATCGCTCATCATGATCATAGTCTTTACCTCACCGCTCGCGCTGCTCATGCTAAGAGCTTGAGGCGCGGGCGAGAAAGAGAACGCGCTACGATTTCGACCAGAGAGGACGCCGAAGCCCCGTTTCGTCTTTCGCTTCACCTTGTAAAGTGGCGACGACGACGGCACGGTCACATCGGTCACCGTCACGTATCTCATTCGCTACAACCTCTTGCGTTGTTTATGTTGCTTTCCTAAACACACTGACATGCACATATCCGTCGCTACCGCATTAGAAAGGTTCCTTTTTTTGTGCAGACCCTGCAGTTCTGCTACTCTGCGTCCTAACTTGATCCCGGTTAGCGCTGCTGGGCGGATAGTTGTGTTTACGGTAATATGCTACGTAACTCAATTTGCCACTTGACAGATGGTCCTATAAACCCAGAAAAGCACTAATTGACCTCGCATGCATTCCCCAAAACTGCGAAGGGTATACAGCGAGTTAATAAGGTCCATTAAAATGTCTTGAGCTGAATTATAATTCAGCTCAAGACTGATGGAACGTATGCAAGGCATTTTATAAAATGCCTTGCATACGTTTCTTTTCTCACCAGCTCTATGACAGCAGGAACATCACGCAAGATCATTGCACCTGCAGAGGTGGTGTCTCAGACCAATTCAAGCATCCAGCGACCAATTCAAGCATGCAGCCACCCTAGCAGCGGCAGAACGCGAGACGGTAGGGGGAGCGGGAACCAAACACTTTTTTCGTCGCACAGCCGTGATCCAGTTATGTCGCTGCCCAATAAAGCAGGGACGAGTCGAGAAACTTTAAAACATCGTTCCCGCAGGACACGACGCTTACCTGTTGGTACAATCGACTACACAGCGGTTCATTGATTACGATAAACTACGTGCTAGCGCGCGTGGGGTAGCGTTTGGTTCTGCTCGTGCTCTCAACGACTGTCTGCTCTGACGGCCGCGCGGCGGCGCGCCAGTCGCCTTTCCAGACACCAAGTGCGCGAGCTGCGTCGTACTGCATGAAATAATGCAGCCGGTGCTTAATTGGTAGAGAGCGGCAAGACAGCCGCGCTCAAGACAACCGGTTTGTATCGTGACAACATTTATTCATGGAAAACCAACGCGACATCTGCGGACACAAGCGGGTCAGTGCAGCGGAGAATCAAGAGGCACTCGATGCTCGCCAATTGTGCTGTGGCTGCTCTTCGTCTTCGCCACCATATGGATGGTCGTTTTGCGAATTTGTACTTATTTCGCCCTGATTTTGCGCGTAATCGTAATCTATATCAATGCGGAGTGCTGCCCATCTACAGTGAAACCTCGGTGATACGATCGCAGCTCATGCGAATTTCGAGGTGATACGAATTTTTCTTTGGTCCCGGCCAAGGCCCATTGGCCTGCAATGTAATTGAGTACGGTCGTTGCGAACCAATTTTTACCCCGTGATGTTTGATACGAACGTACGGTACTGCCCAGGTACGAAGAGGTGCTGTCCGCGCTGTCGCGGAGACGCGCCAAGCACCTGCGAGCGCGGGAACGCAAGCGCGGGCAGGTGCGCCGCACCGTCAAATCGCCAGAGTCACGGTGTAAGAAAAATGCTTTTCTTACGGTCAGAATAGACCTTCAGAGACGCGTCACGGCCTTCGAGATTGTGTGCGCGAATCTTTGGGGCTCTAATGTGCCTCCGTGTGTCTTCGCGTTTAGATTACAGAGGGCATTGACGCCCAGCTTTCTTTTTCTAACGCGGCTACGCGGGTTGCTGTCCTTGTGCTGTGTTTACACGTGCCTGCCTTGTGCATCAGACATCCTATGAAAGGTGGGCGAGGACCGAAAGAAGGTGAGGACGTTCTTGGCGAAGGAGTCGGGCCTCACAACGTCAACATGCGCGACTGTTGAGATCGCACTTGTGCGAGCATGGTCGTAAATCTCCTAAAAAAAACATCCCCAACACCTCCGCGATAACAAAACCATGACATAGGACCGTGGTTCTGAAATTTTGTTGCCTTGATCTATCGCTTCAAAGCGCTTCTTCCGTTACCATCGCCGCACTACTCCATTGCCATGCAAAAAAGTATACTAAAATTTGGAAGGGGCTGTTGCTGTCACGGGTCACAACGCACCTGGTTCACTAATTAAACACGCGCGTACAGGCCGTATATTTACGAGTGCTAGTATGATTGCCGATATCTAGAAACTTAACTGACAATCATTCAGAGTTCTTCCTGACGTTGCTGCGGCTTAGAAAAACATTAAATGAAACGTACGCCAGCTTTCTTTTGTCACATGCTAATTTTCCATGCTTTCTGGTGATACGAATTTCGGATGATACGAATATTTTTGGTGGTCCTGGGATATTCGTATCAGGTGCAACGCTGTGGAAGCTATGGAAGAAGTTCGGTCAGCAAAACGTATCCCTCCGCGCGTCTCGTGGCCGGCTTTTGTCGCTGTAAACGCTCGCGCGAGCCGAGCGTTTACAACGTTTTTTTTTTACTTGTAAGGTAATAAACACGCTCATTTAATAATGGGCCTAAAACAAAAAGAAAAAAAAATGCCCCCACCTCCCCGAAGGGAATCGTGAGGAAATGCGAATGCATTTCGCGCGCGCTTCACTCCATTTATATATACGTGCGAGCGAGCGGACGGGAGTGTGGGGCGCAGGGAGGAGAGAGAGCGAACGGCGAGAGAAGGAGCGGCGAAGCAGTGCACCTACCCTCTGCTACACTCTCCACACACGCGGGAGCTCCGCCGAGCTTCCGCAATGCGAGCGACCTCACACACCAGAGCGCGCTCCTCCTCTCCACTCACTCTCCGCTACTCCGCCCGCACCACCTGCTCCGGTTGCTAGGGGCGAGGATAAGCGCGCGCGCCCGCAGCTGTTGCTATGGGAGAGGGAGTGAGAGCGGAGAGATAAAAAATTACACCATCTTCCGCTAAAGGGAACCATGTGTAGATGTGAAGCAGCGGGCGCTAACGCTTACACCGGTGGCGGCGTTGACGCTGGCGCTCATCGCAGCGTTGCGCAGGAGAGAAAACTGGGGATGCGTACAGCACGCAGCGATGGAGCGGTGTTTCCTACTGGAACATGCCAATCGCTGCTAATGTGCAATGAGAGACAGAAGACTCCGACTGGACACAGAAACTCGCAGTCGGCTTTTAGTTAACGCGCACGCTGCGAATTTTTATTGTTCAACAACGCACAGGAGAAATCTCCCACCGGCACCACCTTGGAGGTCAAGATCCATTGGCATATATACGGGGTGGCCAGTGAACGGTTGTGCAGCGCGAGCAGTCGGTTTTTTCAACCAAGAAACTCGCTAGCAGACGCTGCCTGTGTCGGCGTCGCGAGGCGAGAGAGAGGGGGGGAGCGTAGGAGAGGAGAGAGAGGGGGGCGCGCATGCGCAGTGGGGAGTGTGGACGCTGCGGGCAGAGATGCCTAGAGGAGAGAGGGGGGGAGCGTAGCAGGGGAGAGAGGAGGGGAGGCGCATGCGCAGTGAGGGTGTGGTTGCCGCGGGGAGAGATGCCTAGAGGAGAGAGAGGAGGTTTTTATTTTTTTATCTTTTAAGGGGTTTGCGCATGCGCAGTAAGGGTGGTCACGCCGCACACCACCATCACCGGATTAACCTTCGCCATAAGATACTTCACATCTAACACCTGCCGGCGCTTACCTCCTCAACCTATCATCCTCCTCCTCCTCCGCGGACAACGCTGGACAACGCTGGACAACGCCGGACAACGCCAGATGTCTGACATAGCCCGACTATGAAATGCATTCGCATTTAAAATATATTTTGGGAAGTAACAACATTGAACTATTTCTGAATGCGAACGCATCGACTGCAAGAAGTCCCATATCGTTGCACCTGATGTGTAGCACGTAAAGCAGCACAGTCGCCAAGGCGGCTAGAAGCTCCCTTTCGCCAGGCATTGAATAGAGAAGCTGTTCAAGTCATTGCAAGTCATTGTAAGAACGGCTTCGTGTAGAGAACCCGTTCGGATTTGTCGCGGTTCACGCGTAAGCCTTGCAGGTTAAGGTCCCCCCTATTTTTCAAAGGTAGCGCAAACCATTGTCCAAAAAGGAAAGGAAGAATGTCCTCCCCGCCCTCTGCGTCTTTCCTCTCTTCTTCGCCCTTTTGTGCTCCCCTATTGGACCAGGCCCGACACGTGACCAGTTCTCCCCGATGAGCCCTCTTCCTCTTGCTCTGGCTACAGTGGCTAGAATGTACTCTGGCGCCGGAAAACGACGCCATTATCGGGCGTAGAAACACCGCCGCACGTGCGCGCTGTACGTGAGCGCAGGCTTCTTATAGCTTTTTGCAGTTTGAAAGACGCCATCGGCTGCAGCCAGATGCCAATTGTTGCGCTGTTGGATGCTGGAACAGCATTGCCAAGCTACAATGCACGTGCAGAAGCTATTTCTAGAAGATTTGGGGTTTTCATTTCTGCTGTTGAGCCGCTTCAGCACTGACGCTTTAGAAAACCTATTTTCAACTCTGAGGTCAAAAAACCCTGTTCCGAGGGGGTTAGAATTTCGTAGTTCGTTGAAAACCACCACTCTGTCCTTGTTTTTACGACCAAGCAAGGATAGTATAGTTATGCTGATGCTGACGGTTTCATGCTTGCAGGAATGGGCAGTAGTAAGTGCAAGCATGATGGGGTAGGTTCTGTACATACCCCTGACGACATGCTCGATCTGGAGGTTCTAGAGCAGGGGTCATTGACCTACCTTGCTGGGTATGTTGTTTGGTGCATCAAAATAGTTTGGCCTGCCAAGACTGTCGAACTGCAATCTCTGACGAGGCTAATGCTTGCAAGCTTCAACAACTCAAAAGTTACACGAAAGACAAAATGACACTTGCCCTTCCCTCAGCAGCAGTTTTGCAGGTTGTTGAGCTATCAGAGGCATACTTTAGGAAGAATGAATTAGACCTCCTAAACAACAAAGTTAGCATTCCAGCATTGCAGGAGAAAGTAGTGGCATCTCTGTTTACTGTTAATTGTTTTCCGCCATGCAATGAATTACCCAGAAGGATTGTGCAGTTGTTTCTGCGAACGAGGATGCACACCCTAGTAAAAAAATCCAATGCTGAAGCAGAGAGCAAACGACTGGCTTCAGGAAAGTCTGGTAGCAGGAGTATTGCGATGAGGGATGCCGTTACCAACGAGCAGTAATTTTATTTCGTTTTAGCCTATCCTATTTATATAGTTAAAGATCTGCAAGGATCTAATGTGCAATGACTGCTTTATTTTAATGTGTATTTTATATGTATCAGCAATTCAGAAAAAGTGTTTCTACCTCTTTTACGTAATTACCATGCAACGTGCAATGTTTCTTCTGTTTCGATGTTTTTTTCTTATTATGTATGTAGTTATGATTATGAAGGAGTGCCTTTACTTCTATATAAACGCCTACAAACGTGCGATGATGTATTGTGCAATGATTGTTTTGTTTCAATGTTTTAGCTTGTGTGGAAATTCGTCAACGAAAAAGATCGTCTTTGATTCGCTACAATAATTGTGTTTTCTTTGTTTCAACTAGTTATAAATCTGTCATCAATGTCAATTAAAAACAGTTATTTGCATTTGGAGACTTCATTACTGAGGGAGGGACCTGCTCGCTGTTCTCGCCCAATTAGTGACGAACGCGGGAGGGTGCGTTCACGAGCTTACCGTTAGCCAATTAACGAAGAAAAATGTCCATGCTCTCCTGTGAACAAAGGAGCGTATTTTAGCAATAGGAATACCAGCATGACATCTCACAAACTGAGCACACTGGAAGAGTCTCCAATTAAAGAGCTAGGTCCAATTAGTGAGCACGAGCAGCACGCGATGGAACGAAAAAGATATTTACCCGAGGGGGGCAACAGAAGCGCGTGAACGCAGTTCGAAATTTAAAATAATGCACGCTGGGGATATTTAGCCAATAAGTGCCTCCGCCGTTCTGTGTTCATAATTTGATGTAGCGTCTGATTTTCCAAAATGTGTCTTGTGAACAAACACCACGGTATCCGAAAAGAAAAACGGCAGCTGTAAAGACTTCCTAGGATTGCGTTTAAGAGGGCTCACCAGCTCCAAAGCAATGCAGATTTGAACTTTTTGTGACCATAGATGGCACCACTTACACTCCACCAAAAGGAGGGAAGTTAGAGTACGCTCTAGGCGTGTAAATGTCACCAGGACATGAAGGTTTTAGTCATTCCGCGCGCGAAAAGTAGTGCTGCTTGAAACTTGCCCGCGAATACCTCAAAACACGGCCAACGCTTTGTCAAAGCCGTTCCTAGGTTTGCGCCAGCTAAACCATAGCAAATGCAGTGAAGCGGCTTCAGCTTTGTCATCCCCGTACCGTGGGGTGTAAGCCATTCCCTCCAACTTCTCCGTTTTGCTACACTGTAGTTTCGCCGAACCGCTCCCGCAGTAACCCAAACAATCGGTAATCACCTGTCTTCACAGTTGTCTGCTGCTTATTGTGAGTGGCTATCGGACGTTTTCAGCAGCTGGTTGGGGAAAGATGCGACGCACATGTAGCACGGGCGCACCGAGGTGGCAGTTTGAATAAACTTTCCGCTGTGTGTAGAAGTTACTGCCCGCCACCGATCACAGGGCATCTTTCTCGCTTCGTTCTTTCACTTCGTGATAGAGCACTGCACGAGATTGGGCTTACCCGAAAGCCCCAGCGTACACTGCAGTGAAGAGCGGGCACAGCAACATCGGAGTAAGGCGTAATATGTGCGCTTTCTTTAAACATCCTCAATGACATGTCATTGAATGGTATTTACGACGCACTAGATTAATTATTGTAGGGCCGAAGCTAATTAGGGACTAGCCTTGTCCGGCGATGTACCGGCGGCCACACGTATCACAACACCTGCTACACAGCTGTGAAAAAAAAAAACCGCAACGTAGACATTATGGACCTTAGGACCTAGCTTCGCCCACTCGTCATCATTCACTTCGTGGAGATGCGTGGATTTTTTTTTTTTACACAGAGCCGTAAAAACCAACTTTTATAAAAAAAAATAACGTGTTTTTTTTTTTATCGAGCACTGCTTACTTTATTTTATCTCTGAAACACTTTCATCAGCGTTTTTGCATCTACACATTTAGGTGAATAGATAAAATTGCTACTTTGAAAACATGAGATTTCAAAGAAAATTGAAAGACCCGCAAGGCTTGTTCGTTTCTCCTTGTTTTATAATTGAAGAAAATAAATTGATTTAAACTCTGCGTGTACGAAAACCTAAAGTTGTTCGGTGGCACAAAAAAAAAAGATTAGTAGCAATTCGAGGAATATATATATATATATATATATATATATATATATATATATATATATATATATATATATATATATATATATATATATATATATATATATATACAGCATGTTTGGCAACAAAAAAAAAAGCGAGGATAATGTTTATCAAGGATCCTGTTTAAAAATTACATCTAAGGTGTTCGAGCGTGAAGACCGGGTCAGTTGGCGGGGAATGACCCAGCATCATCACCCCGAGTTGCCACGTTGTGAAGGGCACGTGTCGAGTCATACACTTGACAGTGGCCGCTCAACATCAAAAAATCTTTTCTTTCCAAAGACCAAAGCTTGTTCTGATCTACGCATGCGTATTTGGCGCCTTGAAGAACCAGTTCGCGGTAGCCGATCGCGCTATTACATCCTAAAATCCAGATTTGCCTGCTTTCCTATGAAGTTTCTAAACAGCCAGGATGTCGCGCTTCTGCGTATTCCTGACCGACAGAACTGAGTGAAAATACACGAGTCTCTTCGCTAGTCTGCTGCAGAAGCAGCCGCTGTCCCCCGCAGCAGCAGTAAATTCCTGTGAGCGCTGAATAGGACGATTAGCTATGGACGAGGCATAGCTAAGGACAAGGGAAACGCGGCTTTGTGGCTTGGTCGGACACCTGCATCAGCCTCCCATTCCACTTCATTGTTGTGGGGAGCACGCTCGAGAGCAGAGGAAGCAGCAGCACCCCCCCCCCCCCCAAAAAAAAAAAAACGATACAAAGAAAAGATGCCCAAGCTTGTTCAAGCTCACTCAGCAAGTCCCTTACTTTTCTCCGCTGCACACGAATACAGCCACTTGAGAGGTTGGTGGTAGAGTGTAGGATCGCGGAATATAGTGATACCAGGGGGAGCCACGTCGCGCCTCTTGAATTTGGCGCGAATTTTAAATCCAGACTGAAAGTACATACAACACTTTCAAAGTCTGTAAAATGGAAACCAGAGGCTTGACATGCATGACAATTATACCATAACAATAAGGAAAGAAAAAGGGAGGAAATGTTGCGGACGAAATTTAGATCACTAAGCTATTTTCTTCAGGAGACAACAAGAAAGAGCGAGACGTTAGAAAACACAATTTTTCTGGATATTTGCCTCTGGTTTGTAAAAAAATGAAAGCTTGAGCAAAATATCTGTCCGCAAAATTTCCTCCATATACTAAAGAAGAATGCAGTGCCGAAAACCCCGTGTAAATCTGACCAAATTTGGGCACGCTAGGGCTCCTCAAAATGTATTCTCTATTAGAGCTCGCGCTGGTGAGCCCTCTTAACATGTTCTGCCTCTTCACCCGGCGCGAGCGACGCATCCTACATTTATGAAGTCAAATACAATGCACAAATGCTAGGTTTTCACGTTGTCAAAACAGGTCCCAAGTCCAGAGAGCTGTTCGCGCGTAAGGTGCCGCAATAGGATTTCTTATATATGCCGGCACCAGTGTGCGATTTGTTGCTTACAAAACGCGAAATGATAGCTAATGTACCGACCAACCACAAACTATTTTTACTACACATCTTACGTACGAACAGCTGTGTGAATCTGCGCCCAGAATTGTCGCATTTCCAAGCAAGTACAAGCACGCGCTGCGACGCACTGCATGCGGGCCGGGCGCGCCTTGCGAGTCTCGCCCAATAATGGCGGCCGGGAGTGACGGGCGAGGAGGAAACGGCGCTGAGAGGAGGAGTTTGCGCTACCTTTGAAAAATAGAGGGACCTTATTGCAGGTGGCATCCAAATGGTGGTGGTGGTGGTTAGAAGAAGAAAGAGACACCTAATTTCTGCAGCCCCAATAGGGAGCACGGCGCAGCGTCTTGTGGAGGGGGGAAAGTGGGAGAAAAGTGGATAGAGATCCAAATGCCAAGCTGTAATCGCTGTAATCTTGGCGCCTTCTCGAGCGCGAAAGTGAAAAGGGGGCGGGGAGAGAAGGAAAGTGCGGCACCAGTAGGAGACCCTTCTAGCCTCTCTATCAGTAAGAAGCACGAAGGGCGGAACGACGAACTCCCAACAATGCAAAGCCGCGCATGCGCAAGGCGTTCGGCGCAGCAGCGCCTCGTGGTGGCAGCTCATTCCCATAGACTGACGCCGATGCCAGAGCTACAGTGCCTATAGTGCTTCCGAAGAGGCGCCACGCGCGATATCCGTGCGCATATCGCAGGACTCCTAAGCACGTGTATCCACCGCCATGCCGGAGCGTACGCATGAGCCTTCGGAGACTAGTGGAGGTTCTCGAAGAAATCCGAGCCCAGCCTTGCACGACATGACATCTGCCAAGGGTTACTTCTCCGGCTGCGCCATAGACTACCAGAGACCGTGTACGAGCGGCGAGGGTCGGCTGTGCGACATCTTCCGAGAACTTCCTCTGTGGAATGAATTCTTCTGGCACGTGTGTCTCCAATTGACGGAGCTTTCTCCAGGCCAACTGTCACTCATCGAAACGTACGGCACGAAAGTTCCATGCGAGATGACAGAACAGAAGCAGCAGGCCGCCACACTCCTGTACCACTTGCTGACGCTGCACCGCTGCATCGTTTCGGTCAAACTGAATGCAGACATAATCAGGGAGCAAGATCAACTGATATGCGATGCCTTGCACCAGAGCTCGAGCCTTATTAAGCTGGACATGGACTGGTGCGCCTACGTAGACATGACCGCGTCGTATAGATTAATCGCAGCTCTGCCACATCTGACTCAGCTGCGAGAGCTGAAGCTCGGGTCTTTGCATTTTGGCTACGCATCCAGCAAGCGCCTGTCAGAGTTCCTGGCAAGCACCCGCTCGCTAAAGACGCTCAACATGGCCGGCCAGTACTTCAAATGGGGTCACGCACTCTATGTCGGTGAAGGACTGAAGCAGAATGTGACAATCACGACGCTGTCACTCAACACGGATACAGCGGATGATTTCTGGTCATCGCGCGACGACACTTTCGCCTACGTCCACGAGGCTTCAACGCTGCGCACACTCAGCGTGACGGCATCCTTTGTTACGGACAAAGTTTGTAAAATCGTCGAACCGGTGCTCCTCAACAACACCATTTCCGAGCTGAACCTCAAGAGCTTCCATATGAATATCGGGGACGTACAGCTCATCACCGCGCTTCTCGTTGGGAACGGAACACTGAGAAGCTTGAACTTTGTCACCTGCGTCTACAAGCCCTCGCCAGAGTACGAAGCTAACACTTCTGTAATCTACACTGAGAACTTCGGCTACGTGTCCAGTCGTACTTATCCCTGGGTTGTGGCCCTCACCAAGAACACGACTCTTGAAGAGCTTACGCTGAGCCTATCTTGGTATGAGGCGGATGAGTGGTGGTCTTTCTTCAAGGCGCTCGCATCTAACGCCTCCGTCCAGAAGATCAACGTCAGCCGGTTCCGACGGCAGGACGTAACAGAGATATTCCAGGCCATGCGGGAGACCGGCGTGCAGGAGCGCTTCTTCGTCGGGGCTCACCACGTCTTCAAGGACACTGTAGTTGCAGTGACAGAGTGCAAGCAGGTGTCTTGCATCGAAATTGACTCGACCATTTCCCCGAAGTTTGCACCGCTGCTCACTGCCTCGTGCCTGATGCAGCCGTGCAGTCACATGACGTCGCTCTGCATGGTATTGGAGAAGGAACTATTTAACGTCACGGTGGCCTCCCTGATTGCGCAATGCATTACCAGTGCGATGGCGCTGAGGGAGCTGCAATTGACCTTCCTCCATTACGGCCCGCTTTTGAACGCTCACAATACGATGCAGCGGGCGCTGGTGCAAGCGTTGTCCGTCAACACAACCATACGATCACTGCACATTTGTGGTCTCCGCTTTGACGAGACCGAGACTAAGATGCTGGCCGAAACTTTGCAGTCAAGCCGGACACTATGCGAGTTCTCCTTCCGCCCACACGACTACGAGTCGACCATCTCGTTTCTCCAGAAGTTGTCGCCGATTGTATCCAGCAACTATACACTCCTCGGTTTGCGCCTAACCAAGCGCTTTGATCTCGGCGGCGAATTTTTCACTGTGGCGGAGGTCGTGCGCCGTAACAACGTGCTGGTGACGCGCGCGACGCACTTCGTCACAGGAACGATGCACAAGCACTGCGCGGAAGCTTTCGAACTGGTGCATTCCACACCTGCACTTGTGGCGAGTGTGCAGAACTCCACATCCATCGACGAAAACCAGGCTGCGTTGAAGATCAGGAAAAGCCTCAACAACTTTTCCGAAATAGATGTCTTCATGAAGCTGGCGGGGGGTCGTCAAGGATAGTGTGAAGTGTCATCCACGCGATGACGGCAAGATACAGCTTGTGGACCTAAACCGAGACTGCTGGCTGCACATAAGGCGGTATTTGATGGTGAGTGACATCCTGGATACACAGTAGGCGCAGCAGTGTTTGTGTCATATGCCGTGGCTCAGTGCGATTTTTTTTTTTTGGCTTGTTTGCGTACAAGTTGGGCCGTTTTCGAACACCCGCCCTGCTGATCGGCCTTGTGTATATGAAGCACTTTCTGATTACCCCTGCTCAAGCTCTTGTGAGACAAAGTTTTTAAGCTTTGTGGGTAAATCAGACGCCATTTCATATCTTTTTGAGTCATTGTTTGCACAGTGTACCCTTTCGAATCAGCTGGCATGCATGACTGTGTGTGTAGTGAGGATTGATAAAGGGTCGCCCTGACGAGAGACATTTTCACTTGTACTATTAGATTAGCATTCCTTGTTTTGTTTGGCTGGAGAAGACCCTTAGTAGGCCAGAAAAGGCATGAAAATTAAGTACGGGCCTCCTACACTGACCTTCTAGCCCAAAGTCGTTGTGAGGCCGCAAATTTTCACGACGACGGCATAATTCTAGGTGCTTAGCTGAATTATGATAGAGCTCTGGATTTCAGGAGTCCGTAAAAGCAGTGAGCTGTAACTTGATTTTCTTGACCGAAAACTCAACTGTTATTGCGATATGCAACAAACACAAGAGTTCAAGCAAAGACTAATAGGGTAAGCTGATCTAGTCGCCAATCAACAGTGGAGAGCTATATCCCCGCGCATTACGCTGTTACTGTGCATTCTTATTCCGCCAATCATAACGTGCATCCTCCTAATGGG
>JALIZH010016662.1:0-58109 GCA_030522465.1 Rhipicephalus appendiculatus
CAGGTCCTTGACGTCCCCCTTTCTTATGGATCAAGATGATGTTGGCATTCTTCCAAGAATCTGGTATCCTCCCTGTCGAGAGACACTTCGTATACAGGGTGGCCAGTTTTTCTAACATAATCTCTCCACCGTCTTTCAACAGGTCTGATGTTACCTGATCCTCACCAGTGGCTTTGCCTCTTTCCATTCCATCTAGGGCTTTCTTTACATCTGTCAATACTGGTGCGATGTCAGATTCCTCTGGGCTATTATTGCTTCTTACATTATCATCCTGACTGTCTCGGCTGCTGTACAGATCTCTGTAGAACTCTCCCGCTACCTCAACTATTCTATCCATATTGGTTGTGACCTTGCCTTCCTTGTCCCTTAATGCATACATCTGATTTTTTGCCTATGCACAGTTTTGTCTTCATAGATTTGAGGCTTCTCTCGTTCTTTAGAGCATGCTCAATTCTCTCCATATTATACTTTCTTATGCCGGCTACTTCACGCCTATTGATTAACTTGGAAAGCTCCGCCAGCTCTATTTTGTCTATTGCATTTGAGGCTTTCATTGTTTGACGTTTCTTAATGAGGTTTTTCGTCTCTTGGGATAGCTTGCCAGTGTCCTGTCTAACGACTGTACCCCCGACTTCCACTGCACACTCCTTAATGATACTAGTCAGATTATCATTCATTGCGTCAACGCTAAGGTCGGTTTCCTCGGTTAAAGCCGCGTACCTATTCTGAAGGAAAACCCTAAATTCCTGTACTTTCCCTCTCAGAGCTAGTTCATTAATCGGCTTCTTGCGAATCAGTTTCTGCCGTTCCTTCCTGAAGTCTAGGTGAATTATAGATCTTACCATTCTGTTGTCACTGCATCGGATCTTGTTAACTACTTCCACATCCTGTACAATGCCCGGGTGGGCACACATTATGAAGTCTATTTCATTTTTAGTTTCGCCATTAGGACTCCTCCACGTCCACTTACGAGTAGCCCGTTGTCTGTAGAAAGTATTCAAGATCCGTAAATTATTGCGTTCTGCGAATTCTACTAGTAACTCCCCTCTGGCGTTTCTAGAGCCAATGCCATATTCCCCGACTGCATGATCTCCAGCCTGCTTCTTGCCTACCTTTGTATTAAAGTCGCCCATCAGTACAGTATACTGTGTCTTTACCTTACTCATTGCTGATTCTACGTCTTCGTAGAAGCGTTCAACCAGTTGATCATCATGGCTTGATGTAGGCGCGTAGGCCTGTACCACCTTCATCTTGTACCTCTTATTAAACTTAATTACGATACATGTCACCCTCTCATTAATGCTATAGTATTCCTCTATATTACCAGCTATATTTTTATGAATAAGGAACCCCACCCCTAGTTCTCTTCTGTCAGCTAAACCACGATAGCATAGGACGTGTCCGTTCTTCAGCACTGTATAAGCCTCATGTGTCCTCCTAACCTCACTGAGCCCTATTACATCCCATTTAACACCCTCTAATTCCTCGAATAGTACAGCTAGACTCGCCTCGCTAGATAAAGTTCTGGCATTAAACGTAGCCAAGTTCAGATTGCAAGGGCGGCCTGTCCAGACCCAGAGATTCTTAGCACCCTCCGCTGCGTCGCAGGTCTGACCGCCGCCTTGGTCAGTTGCTTCGCAGCCGCTGGGGACTGAGGGCCGAGGGTTAATTGGTGTATTCATGTGGGAGGTAGTGGCCAAGTGCTGCACCAGGGTGGCCAATCCTGCTCTGGTGAGCGTAGAGACGTGGGTAGAGACGCTGCGTGGGTAGAGACGTCGTGTTCCCCAAGGAGCTGTCGCATTCGGCGCAGTAGTTGGGAGGGGCGCCTGTCGCCAAGGTCCCCTTCTGCAAGGAGCTGCTGTAGGCGGACGCTTTCCGACGCCATGAATCGCTCCAGCACCTTGGTCTTAAGGTGCTGATATGTTGTAGTGTCCGAGGGGTTGGAGAGGACGTCGGATAGCTCGCTGGCAACATCAGGAGGAAGGACTGAGGCTACGCGGTAGTAGCGTGTCGTTTCCGAGGCAATGCAGTACAGGGAGAATTGCGCCTCGACCTGGTGAAACCAAGCTTGCGGGTTCTGTGGCCAGAAAAACGTGAAGCTTGCGCTGTTGAACGTGCGTTCGAGTCAGTCATTCTCTTCGTCCTAGGTTACCACTTGTAGGTTTATGCCGCAGGAGCGAAGGAAAGACACGCCTGAACCATAATCGACGCAGGCAAGGGACGTGAGCCGTGGCTTCACGTGCCGTAGCGAAGCGCCGTCTTTATTACATGCGAAGCATCTTACGCTCGGGGCTATGTCCGTCCCGCGTCCGGCCACTTTCATGAAGTAGGGAAGCACCCATTATGCGAACCAGAACACTGTAGTAATATGAAGACCGTCAACTCTATCACAGTCATCAGAGTCATGACCGAGAGCACAGAGAGGCTGCTTAGCAATAGCTAGGCAGGTGGTGTCTGTCGCCCAGGTTGACTCCATTCTTTAATATTGCTTGCATGTGTTTGGAGGGGGCTTAGTCCGTCCCTCCTTCCCGCGTCCCACACCAGCGCATGCGCGTCCCCTCCCCCCCTCTCTCTCCTACGCTCACCGCCTTCCTCTACTCTAGGAATCCTCTACTCTACGGAGCCACTGCCGTGAAATGAGAGAGGCGACGTTCCTCCCGCTCAAGCTAATTATCTCCCCCGCTGCTTCACATCCACTCATGGTTCCCTTTAGCGGGAGATGGGGGGATTTTTTTTCTTCACTTTCCGGTCGCGCTCTCTCGGTTTCGCAAGCCGCCCGACTGAGGGCGCTACAGAGTCAACGGGACGCGGGCGCCGCTCCGTAGAGTAAAGGATTCCTAGAGGAGAGAAAGGTGGGGAGCATAGGAGAGGAGCGAGATGGGGCGTGGGAAGGAGGGACGGACAAAGCCCCACAAGCACATGCAAGCAAGATCAAGGAATGGCGTCAACGGAACGCGGGCGCCACTCCGTAGAGTAGACGATTGCTAGAGGAGAGAAAAGGCGGGAGCGTAGGAGAGGAGCTGTGGGACGCGGGAAGGAGGGACGGACTAAGCCCCCGCAAGCACGTGCAAGCAAGATCAAGGAACGGAGTCAACGTGGGCGACAGACACCACCGGTAGAGCGCGTTATTGTTTGCTTGCACCCACCACATGCCTAGCCATTGCTAAGCAGCCACTCTGTGCTCTCTGCCATGACTCTCATGACTGTGATGGTGGTTAACGGCTTTATCGTACTACAGTGTTCTGGTTCGCATAGTGGCTGCTTCCCTAATTCATGAAAGTGACCGGACGCGGGACGCGGGACGGGCGGACACAGCTCCGAGCATAAGATGCTTCGCATCTAAAATATTGCCACGCGCTATTCTTATTTTCACTTTTGTTGCATTCGGTTTTCGCCCACATAGACCGTCAGCAAAGCTCAGCGCAAACCGCGCCTTATTGTTCTAGAAGCTTCGCGATTATTGTAGATCGTTTTGTTAAGATTGCGCGCAAGACGCGACCACTCGAGATCATTCCAGAGCTTGCGTGACAACCAGCGATAAGGCTGGAATATTTGATGACAAACGTATAAATGCCTACGCGCTTCACCGCTTGTCAGTTGATCGACGGCCGACGCTCTGTTCGCCGCTATCAGTGCCAGCGTGTATTGGTGTAATCTTACTTTCCGTTTACCGGCCACAAGTTCGGCCTAATAAACAGTTTTATCTTGGACACGTCGCCTGCTGCCTTCGTCGACGTCACAAGCACGTGACAATATCCATGAAGTGAGTGAAGTTAGAGGAGCTTGCTCCTGTCCCCCCTCCGCGGCGATCGGTTCGGCGGATCTCGCTGCTCGCCTTTGTGAAGGACGTCAGTCAAGGTCCTGTAATTTGACGAGGTACGCCCAAGTGGATCTGCGGGAAGGATAGCTCTTCGGCATACTCGTCAAAGAGCAGCGAGATGGGCGTTTTGACCTTCGCCGGGTGCCAGGTGAAGACTGTGAGTGCCTGACATTAACCACCGTTCTTCTTCGGCGCCGCCAATGACGTTATTGGTAGCCTTCTTTTTCACAATGGCACCATCGTCAATCAACATCCTGTGACTCATGAAGTTGAGTGCGATGACAGCCTGCAAATGATCTTCGAGGTCCGTACTTTCCGGCGCCGGCGCATACCTTGCAGCTATGGGCGAACCTGTGGTCGAGGGAATCGCGCTTGAAGAGCGCGTCGACGCCACCAACTTCAGGTAGCGACCGCTTTGGGCGCTTGGCCGCTCCATCCCGCGCCCGTACCTTTTCGAGATTCTCTTGCCGCCGCTTCCGCGCTGCTTCGGCTTCGCGGGCTTGTATCTCGGGGTTCGCACGACGCTTGCAAGCTCTAACCACCGCTGCCTTGGCTTCCTGGGTGTTGATGACTGGTAGCGGTAGCGAAGTGCACTGAGTGAGGTCCCGGCGAAGAGAAAGGAAGCGCGCCACGCGCAGCCGTTTCAGCGTCATGGCAGAAAGAGAATGTGGGGTCTGGACCGCGCTTATTCTTCATCGTCATCATCATGACGTATAGTTGGTACCTTGTATGTGCTGTGCCGTGATGGCAGCGTCATCGTCATCTGGCTACGGCGACGGACATAAAGAGCAAGCTCCTAAAACTTCACCCGCCGGGAATCGAACCTCCCACTCCTTGGCCCGCGACGGTAAGCGCCCAGTACTGTACCGACTGAGCTATCCAGGCAGATGCAAGGCTCCGTGCAAACACGCCTTATAACTCTCACACATTCTCTCTCGCGCAGTGCTTTCTGTTGGTGATTGGGGTGGTGACGCCGTCTGTGAACGGTCACTAGAAGTAATGCGGGATGACACTTACTAGCGCCGATAGACAACGATTCATCGACGATGCAGTTACAGCATGGCGTCCGAAATCGCGCCGGCTCGCAATATCAGAGACCATGGTATGGTGGCTAGAGGGGGAGGTGTCAGCAACGGCGCGCCGGTGAGGCAATATTTTTTCAGGACGATTCGGCGGCGTGAATGGGCTCTCGGAGCCGACAGCAGCGCCGCTGCATCAGTGCAAAACACGGCCAAAACTCAACGGCGAAGAGATGCACGTCTACACAGACGGCCGAGGAACGTGCGTCAGCAGACGTGCGATGAACGCGCACCCGCGCTAGAGTGTACTAGAATGTTGTGAGAGGCCCAACCGGCTGCTGTGGAGCGGCTCGTGTTGTGTAGAAAATCGGCGCTGTAGTCGAATTACACTTGAAAGCGTACCCTGCGGTCGCGGCAGCTGCTAGCCGCTGCGTTTGCGGAAACGGACGGATTGAACAAAAAGAACGTAGAAACGGACGCTACAACGCAACTGAACTGCTTTAACGCGCCGGCTACGTCTAAATGCGCAGGTCGAGTGCCTGGAGGAGCCAAGCGGTGTTGATTATTAAATTTTTTACGACGCGCAAAGTGTAATTTCTCGGGCTCTGTTGAAGCGTGACAAGAGACGCGTTTAGCAGAGCGTTGCTTATGCTGAGCTCCGCGCAGATGTAGCGTCCCGAGACTACCGAGAGAGTGCAGGAAACTGCATAGTGTTCGCACTTTTGACAAGCGCGTCTTGCTGAGATGCGGCCAGTTTGGCTGCAAAACAACTACAAAATGAAGTGAACGCACCTTCACACCTTCGCGGTGCGCTCAATTGTCTTCACCGTGAGATGCGAGTGAGATGCGTTCTACGTTACGCCGCTAGCATGAATCGAGAAGCGGCACTTCTGAACTGTCTTGTTGCGTACAAACACTTCACAATCGAAGCCGCCATCGTAAGCACATTTGAAGAACACCGATTTCTCTATGGCGAGTTCCCTTGTGTGGAGGTTCAACTTGCACGCTACATACGATACACAGTTGAGCTCTGGAAATTCATGCAGTGCCCACGACCTAGATGGAACGGCGAGCTTGCGCAGGTCGTCGACGGAAGCGGCTGGCTCAGTGCCAAAGCCCACAACCACATTCTCTGTCTCGCCGGCTTCGATTTCGGAAGCGTTTGTTGCACATTTCCCATGCGACGACGCATTACCATGGTCGACGCGACGTCGTTTGCTATCGCTGGGATTGTCAGGCGCAAGCCGACGCCGTTTCGGCAGACGCCGCGGTGCTGGTGTTTTCTTCGAAAGATAGGACGGGGCATTTGGCAAAATTGTTGGCACCGCGCCTGGTCGAAGCGGCGGTCTTCCCTTTGGTACCCGAACTTCCGCTCCGTTGATTACGCGCACATAGTCCGGCTCAGTGAAACGAGGCTCAAAGTGGAGCTCACACACGGCGCAATCGGCATTGAAGGGCTTGTCAAGTCGGCATAATTTTTTTTATTCTCACACAAACCGTCGCTCTTCGTCACTTGGAGCTTTAAAAAGCGATATTTTGCGGCCTTCATTCGCACAGGCATAGCATGCAGTTTAGCACCCGGGCGCGTAGCAGTCATTTAAACGCCTCTTTTCTTTCATTTAGGTAACTCAAGGTGGCAGAATTCGCAGACTCGAACGAAAGAGTCCGAGCATGCGAAGTTTCTTCACGACACGGCCGGGGACCAGATGGGAGACGCGCGCGTTCGTTCGCACGTGCCGCGTCTCTCCTCTAGCCTGGCGGCCCGGCCGCGTGTTCAAGTGTATGCGACGCCAGCGACGCCGCTACTTTCTACAAAAAAGGGGACACCGCTTTGCAAGGCGCTCCGGCTTCGGTTGCGCCCACGTGGTTGCGCTATTCAAAACATTCAAGTAAACTCTACCCGCGCTGCCCGCGCGATCCGGACGCGCGGATGCGTCTTGTCGCTGCGAATAGTCGAACGCGCTCGCCGCCTTATGCATCCGCCGCAGCGTGCAATTCGAGCGCAAAGGATCGCGGAGACGATGACGCGCCACCTGTCGGCGTCATGAAAAAAATTACACCATCTCCCAATAAAGGGAACCATGGAACCATGTGGGGATGCGAAGCAGCGCTGGTGTTCACTTGTGTTTCCATTTGTTGTTTCCATTTGTATGTTTCCGTGTATGTTTGATTTGTGTGTGGAGTTGTGTATCAGCGGTGCTGCTTACGCTGCTGTCACAGCTTACGTTACCGATGCCGCAACAACTGGAGCCAACCGTGACATCCATAGCGCCGTTGCAAAGTAGAGTGCAACGGAGCGAGCGCGCGTCGAATTATATACGAGCGCACGCCGTATTATATACGAATAGTCAGCGTAGTTTTTCTCACGGGTATACATTGTTGTAGTTCACGATAGCCTCGAAGTAACGCATCCCCGATTGATTAAGCTCGCTTGCGCAAATTCATAGCAGTGCTTTTCTTAAGTGCATAGCAGTGCTTTTCAATAAGTGCGCCTACTTATTGTGAAGGCCGTGATATCGTTCTATTACCGAATATAACTGCTATCGGAATAGAACGACAAGACGCGAAAGCGACTAACTCAACATTTAAAGAACAATTCGCTGAGCTAAGAAAGCTGATGAACATGACAAAATATCAGTTAGAATGATTTATTTTATTTTGGTTATTTCATTAATTATATATTTACATTTGTCGTGTAGGTAATGTCCGGCTTACAGGGAAATTGAGCTCATAAACTACTACAATAATGTCGCCGCAAGTTAATTTCAAGAATCCTTATTTTCCGAAAATACGCTGTATACGTCTTTCCTGTGAATGTAGAGTTTTGCTTTTCTTGATTTTGTTCACAATTAATATATAGACTTAGCGCAAACTAAACGCACAGAAAAGAAGAATGGTGCAGTGCCTATCCTCTTATGCGTTTTTATGCTCGTTTATATGCGCTAAATGAGCTTAGTGATAAGGGAAGGCGTAGCAGTCCAACAGTCACCATATCAAATTTTTCGGATTTCCCAATTGCTGTTTCGTTGCTGAGAATTTGCACTGCTAACAAAACTTGTTTCCTGAATTTGCGATATGGCACAGAATAAGAATATAATTTTAGGACACGTTAATTCTAATCTGTGGGCTTCAGATCACTTACCCTCTTGATGTTAGTGGTCTTGCAACCATCACGTAGTTCTTTCCAAGTGAACGAGTGCACTTCAGTAGCGGCGCAGACAACAAGAACGATGACTATACTTAATCTAAGCGGCGCCATGTGTTTTCGTGGACGTATCTTTTATGACTTATAATAAAAGACCATATATAAGGGCATTCAGTTTGCTTTTATATAAACGAGGCGTAACAAAAAAAAAACAAAAAACCAAATGTCTTAACCTTAAAAGCCCGCAGGGAGTTTACGTTCCTAGTCTGTCGCATCAGCGTAGTTTCGGTATTTTTGCTTGATGCTTTCAAATGACTAATTGCTCCTGTCAAGCAGCTGCGCTGCTAGAGAGCAGTAACCCGTCCTTTAAAAGCCTCAAGCACAAGTAGTGAAATGTTAGTTCGTGCGCTTGTCGGTTCTGTAGATTTTTAAATGCGAAGCATTTCTTAGCGAACTTCGTTGACTTTGAGCGTATTTATCTATCTATCTATCTATCTATCTATCTATCTATCTATCTATCTATCTATCTATCTATCTATCTATCTATCTATCTATCTATCTATCTATCTATCTAGCCGCCTACGACTTCTTGCTCTCCTGGCCGCATCGTTAATTGGATTTATCCCAAAATTGTTATGGCATTACATGACTGTATGACAAACATGAATGACTGGTCATATCACGAAAATCATGACTAACATGTCATGAAAAGTATGATTAACATGCCATGGCCATAGTGCTCCTGAGGCCGTTTTCTTAACTTGATATACCCCGCAGGGGCGTCTGCGCAAGCAGGTGTTTGGTGTGTGGCGACACCACGGACCCCAGCTAACGGGGCGGTTTCGACCTCCTCCCACGCCTAGCCGTGCGTGGCTGAGCCGTGTCCGGGGAAAAGGGGATCCTGGGGGGTTGAGCCGACGCCGGGTGATTGGACCTTTAAGGCCCCCCGGCGGAGGCAACACACCCCTTTGGCCCCGGCTTCACGTAGACGGCACCCCTGGGCTGACCCACCCAGGGGAAATCGGCAGTCGCCTTTTCCTGTCTCTCTCTCCCCTCACATCTTCGTCTTTCCCTCTCACTTTCAATCTTTCCTGTCTTCTACTCTTTTCACTTACTTCTAGTTTTCCTGGCGGCGAGGGTTAACCTTGTGTAGTTGCCCAACCTTGGGTAGGTATATTTGGTTATAGCGGCGATGCATGGCTGGCGACTGCAAGTGTTCTACCTTGCAGCGTCCCCATGTTGGGCTCGGTGGTGGGTGGCCACCATCGCCGCCGAACGACAAATTCTTTGTATGGCGAACTTTTTTCCCGCACTTCCTGATCGCCGCCCGAAAAGGTGGCGCACCGAAGAACAGTTCACATTCTCGAAAACAATTCAGTCCTTCCCAAAGTACCATGTTGTGCATAGCCAAAAAGAAAATAAGACAGTCCGATCAATCTCCCCTTTTCTTGTGTCGAAAACTCTCACGGAAGCAATTGGCCCAGGATATAATGTCACCAAGATGGGAAGCGGCGACCTCCTTCTGGAAGTTCGCGACAAGCTTCAGTATGATAACCTATCCAAACTCGTAGCATTTGGGGACGTCCCAGTCTCAGTAGGCCCACACAGATCCATGAACACAGTCCGCGGTGTCATCTCTGATGATGATCTCCTTGAGCTATCAGAAAGTGAATTACTGGAAGGCTGGCAAGACCAGAATGTAGTCAAGGTCCAAAGAATAATAATACGACGAGACGACAAAGAAATACCAACTAAACATATAATTATCACCTTCGGTACCAGTGACTTACCCCAATCCATCGAAACCGGCTACTGTAAGCTCCGCGTCAGGCCCTATGTACCAAATCCGCGCAGATGTTTCAAATGTCAGCGCTTTGGACATGGGTCGCAAAGTTGCAGAGGGCTCGCTACTTGCGCTAAATGTGCCTCCAACGAGCATTCATCGGAAACTTGCACTTCAGCAGCCCGCTGTGCGAACTGTGAAGGAGACCATCCCGCGTACTCGCGATCGTGCCGATCGTGGAAAAACGAAAAACAAATCCTAGAGCTCAAAGTGAAATTTAATCTGTCCTTTCAAGAAGCACGTAAACGGTTCTCACAACACCAGTCCAGTCCTTCCTTTGCCGATGTGACGCGCCGGGGCGCCGCGCCACGTCTTCCTGCGCCCGCGAAAGCCACACGGGAGTGTGACCGCGGTCGCGCCACCAGCGCCCCCCGGCTGGAGTAGCCTGTACTGCTCCGCCCCCTGCCAAACAGGGCCAGCAGACTCCCGAGTCAGCTGGACCCAGGGCCACTGCAAGCGCAGATAGGCCCAAAACAGCCACGAATGTGCCCGCTGAGCGGGCACTATCCACCACCTCAGATGAGGTGATGGACACAAGTAACATTCCTTCGGCATCCGAGACGCCGAAGGAAAGGCGCCGCTCTTTGGAGCGCGCCAAAAAAGCAAAAGACCCCCTGTCACAGGGCCCGACAAGGGCTCCCTGACATAAGACAACAGATCTTCCAGTACACACAGCACTAATTTACACTCAAAATGGATACACAAATTATTCAATGGAACGTAAGAGGTCTGATCAGAAACCTCGATGATATCCAGGAGTTGCTACACGAACACTCGCCAAAAGTGCTGTGTGTACAAGAAACACACTTGAAACCCATACACACCAACTTCCTACGCCATTATGTGACTTTTCGAAAGGACCGGGATGATGCTCTGACATCAACCGGTGGTGTAGCCATAATAGTTACTCAGGGGAATAGCCTGTACACATCTACCACTTCAGACAACCCTTGAGGCAGTGGCCGTTCGAGCCGTTCTCTTTAACAAACTGATCACAATTTGCTCTCTTTACATACCTCCGAACTACCAGCTGCAAAAGCATGATTTCCAATCCTTAATTGATCAACTTCCGGAACCTTATCTTGTCCTTGGAGACTTAAATGCACACAGCAGTCTATGGGGTGACTCTCGCTGCGATGCGCGAGGTCGTCTAATCGAACAATTCCTTTTCTCTTCTGGCGCATGTCTGTTGAATCAGAAAAGGCCAACATATTACAACCTTGCCAACAATACCTACTCGTCCATAGATCTGAGCATTACATCTCCGTCACTCCTGCCCTTACTCAAATGGAAAGTCATTGATAATCCTTACGGAAGTGACCACTTTCCTATAGTTATGAGCACACCAATAGCAAACGAAGGTCCTCCACAGGTCCCCAAGTGGCACACCGACAAAGCCGACTGGGAAAAGTTTCAGAAAGTTACTGTCTTAACTTGGAATGACATGTGTGCCTTAAGTATAGAAGCTGCTGTGGACTATTTTACAGCTTTTTTTGATTGACGCTGCAATCAAATGTATTCCTCAAACAAGTGGACAGTCTGGGAAACGACGTGTCCCATGGTGGAATAACGAGTGTCGAAATGCGCGCAAAAAACAAAACAAGGCATGGAGGTTGCTTCGGGACTCGCCGACAGCCGAGAATCTTATCAATTTTAAAGACATAAAGTCTCAAGGCAGGAGAACGCGCCGACAGGCTAGAAGGGAAAGCTGGCACAAGTTTTTATCTAGCATCAATTCTTATACACAGGAGGGCAAAGTCTGGAACATGGTTGGTAGGGTAACAGGACGGCAGGCACATTCACTCCCGCTAGTAACCACACAAGGCGACAGCTTGGAAGACCAGGCGAACTTTCTCGGCGAGCACTTCGAACAGGTGTCTAGCTCGTCGCACTATTCTGAAGCCTTCCAACGACACAAAAGTAGAATAGAAAAACAGAAACTAGAGCGAAAATCCACAAAACACGAGACATTCAATGAACCTTTCTGTTTAGCTGAGCTAGAGGCAGCGCTAAACAGCTCCAATAAATCCGCCCCAGGCCCCGACCGGGTGGCATATGAAATGTTGAAATACCTGCCTTCTGAAACCAAAAAAGCCCTCCTTTCCCTGTATAATGCTGTATGGTTTTCCGGCGACATCCCCTCAGCTTGGAAAGAATCCATCGTTATTCCGATCATAAAACAGGGCAAGGACCCATCTTTAGTTTCAAGCTACAGGCCCATCGCCTTAACGAGTTGTCTTTGCAAGGTTTTCGAAAAGATGATAAATAGGCGACTGATGCACTTCCTTGAAACAAACAACCTACTGGACCCGTACCAATGCGGGTTTAGAGAAGCTAGATCCACCACTGACCACCTTGTCCGTATCGAGGCACAAATTCGTGACGCTTTCGTGCATAAGCAATTTTTTCTTTCTGTGTTTCTCGATATGGAGAAGGCCTATGACACTACATGGCGCTTTGGTATACTAAGAGACCTTGCACACTTAGGGGTGCGAGGTAGAATGTTCACCATAATCGAAAGCTACCTGTCCAATCGGACATTCCGTGTTCGAGTAGGCACTGTTTTGTCCCGCACATTTGTCCAAGAAACAGGAGTGCCGCAAGGTGGTGTACTGAGTTGTACACTTTTTATTATCAAAATGAATTCATTGCACCTGTCCATCCCACGCAGTATGTTTTACTGCACATATGTCGACGATGTACAGGTCGGTTTTAAATCCTGCAACCTTTCTATGTGTGAACGGCAGGTTCAGTTAGGATTGAACAAGGTCTCTCAATGGGCAGAAGTAAATGGGTTTAAGTTGAACGCACAAAAGAGCACATGCGTCCTGTTCTCTCGGAAGAGGGGCCTTCATCCGGATCCGGACATTAACCTGCATGGTCAACGTCTGTCAGTAAAGACTGAGCATAAGTTTCTGGGCCTAGTATTAGACACAAAACTAACCTTTATACCACACATCAAGTATATCAAGAACAAGTGTATAAAAACCATGAATATTCTGAAAGTGTTGTCACGAACTACGTGGGGCAGTGACAAGAAGTGCCTTCTCAATCTTTATAGAAGCCTCGTACGCACACGTCTAGATTACGGGGCTATAACATATCAGTCCGCGACCCCAACAGCCTTAAAGATGCTTGATCCTATCCACCATCTAGGCATTCGCCTTTCCACGGGTGCTTTTCGCACCAGCCCCGTGGAAAGCCTGTACGTCGAATCGAACGAGTGGTCGCTAAACATGCAGAGATCGTACATGTCTTTTGCATATTACCTCAAAGTGAACGCAGACAAAGAACACCCCACACACTCCACAATCAATGATCTGTCCAGCACTGCCCTATTTGACAACCGTCCGTCACTGAGACAGCCCTATTCACTTCGTGTGAGGGGCCTCGCTGAGGAAATGGGTGTGCCACTTTTTGAACACCGTTTGGTACCTCCCGCTGCGAGTCTCCCGCCGTGGCAGTGGCAGATAATAGATTGCGATGTGTCTTTCACAGATGTTACAAAACACGCCCCTACTGCACACATACGTTCATACTTCTGCGAACTGCAGCACAAGTACACTTGTCCAGAATTCTACACCGATGCCTCCAAGTCTCACACTTCTGTGTCGTACGCAGCGGTCGGTCCGTCTTTTTCGGATGCCGGTGTTCTGGATTCGAATACGAGCATCTTCACAGCAGAAGCTTCTGCGATACTTGCGGCAGTTAAACACATCAAACAATTACAACTACAAAAGGCCGTAATTTACACTGATTCTTTGAGCGTGGTAAAAGCTTTGAAAAGTCTAAAAAAGCACAAAAATCCTGTCCTTGTTTCCCTCTACTCGCTTTTATGCTCGCTCTACGCACACAAACAGCATGTCGTCGTCTGCTGGGTGCCAGGCCACAGGGAGATCCAAGGAAACGTGTTGGCGGACCAGTTAGCTGTCTCCGCCCACGAACACGCTACCGCCAATGCATCCGTATCTGTGCCTGCACTTGACCTCAAACCATTCCTTAAACGAAAACTCAGGGATCATTGGCAGCGGTTATGGGATCGGCAAACGCAAAATAAACTTCATCTAATCAAGCCACAGCTCGCAAATTGGCCGCCGGTATCGAAGTCACGTCACACAGAAGTAACACTCACCAGATTAAGAATAGGACATACACACAGCACACACTCATACCTCTTGTCCGGCGGTGACCCACCTTCCTGTGATAAATGTGGTGAACCACTCACTGTCCTGCATATACTTATTCAATGCAGAGAATTAGATCTCATTAGAAAAAGACACTTTCCATTAGTCTACCGAGAACACATACCACTTCATCCATCGATGCTCATAGGTAGCGAACCGGTTTTTAAACATCAGTCATTATTTGCATTTTTTAAAAGAAGTTCATTCCTTTCACGTAATTTACCCAGGTAATCCGTAGCTCGACCTCTGAAAAGAGGTTGGTGCTGCGGTAAGTACTTTTACAGAAAGCACCTGCCTCCGTGCCTTTGGCATCAAAGGCCTTAATGAGGCATCCGTGCTATTTCCCCGTCATCACTTGTAGATATCATGGTCACTTGAAACGCATTACGCACTACTGCCATAATTTTAAAATCTATACCCACCTTTTACGCTCCTATGTAGCGCGTGATTTTAGGCCTCTTTACAGCCATAATACACCTTATCATTGCTATCACTGGTCATCGCTAACACCACATAAAAGACATGGCGCTATTTGGCCACCCATGGCCCTTGCGCCACTAAACCCCATTAATCATCATCATCTTAACTTGATATATCCAAAAATTTGGTACGATGAGACATTTCTGCATGACCAACATAAATGACAGATGGTATTATAAAAATCATGACCTGCATGTCATGTACAACTTCACTTCACTTCACTTCACTTTTATTTCCTTAAAGGCCCCCCTCGAGGGGGGGGTATTACATAAGGGGTGGGTTGACAATTGTAGCCACACATATACATAATAAAATATACATATTTATACATACACAAAAATTATACACAAAAAATAATATATACATTCATAACATATTCACAATAACCACATATGCATATAACTAGTAGCCACAACATGATTTACATGCCACGCTCATGGCGCGCTGACGGCCGTGTCGCTAGCTTTATATACACCAAATTTGGTATTGCGTGACGTGACTGTATGACGAACATAAATACCAAGTGGTCATATGGAAATCATGACATGTCATGTGCAACATGACTTGCATGCCACGCTCATGTTACGCTCGCGGCTGTTTCGCTAGTTTGATATACACCAAATTTGGTATTGAGTGACGTGACTGTATGACGAGCATAAATGACAAGTGGTAATATGGAAATCATGACAGGTATGTCATGTGCAACATGACTTGCATGCTACGCTCATGGTACTCCCGTGGCCGCTTCGCTAGCTTGATATACACCAAATTTGGTATTGAGTGACGTGATTGTATGACGAGCATAAATTACAAGTGGTAATGGAAATCATGACATGTCATGTGCAACATGACTTGCATGCCACGCTCGTAGTACTTCCGTGGCCGTTTTGCTAGCTTGATATATATACACAAAATTTTTAAGGCGAAAGCCTTTAATGTCTCGTGCTCACGTCCGTCCGTCCGTCCGACCGTCCGTCCCTCCAGCCGTGCCCTGGCACGGTGCCAGGTGGACGCAGGGCGCGCAAACGGACGCCGGTCGCGTTGGGCTCTACTGCGCTCGCACTTGGCTTCCGTAGCGTCGCAGTGCCCATCGTTTCTAATCATGCAAGGAGGGAGACGCGCGCATCACGTTTCATTCTGACCGACCCAGCCTCAGCGGGCACAGGCGTTCGAGGAACACACTTCGGAATTAACAAAGTGTCGGTCAATTTAAACGCTGAAACGCGGATGGCGTCTGCACGATGCGCAAAGCGCGAGAATACGAACGCATGCGAAATGGAGGCAGATTGGTCTCGCGTCTCGCTGAGATTCGAGGTAAAAAATTAAGCGAACATAAGTGGCAAGTGGTAACATGAATATTTTGTCATGCATGTCATCCAGAATGCCATTTATATGCCACGCTCATGGTGCGCTTACGTCCAGTTCGCTAGCTTGATATACACGGAATATTGTATTGCGCGACGTGACTGTATGACGAACACAAGTGACAGGTCCTAATATGTAAATAATGACATTTATATTATGTACAGCGTGATTTGCGCCTTGCTGGCTGCTGCGCATTACATCGATTCCCACAGTGCATGGGATCTGCCGTTTTTTTTTTGGATTTGTGAATTTCCTACAGACACACACACAACACACACACACACACACACACATATATATATATATATATATATATATATATATATATATATATATATATATATATATATATATATATATATATTAGAGAAAATCCAGAGAGAACTGAGCGGCTATACGTCGAAGCTGTGTAGGTAGGTTTCGGTACGTTTGGCCCATTGAAAACCAACTTCATATGTATTGTATATAGCTCGCGGGCGGGCGTGCAAAAGCAGGACCACGCAGTTGTTCTGCGTTTTGGACCGCTTCCCAGTTTTTTTCAAGAGTAGAGTTGACAGACTGAGGCTTACAGACGTTCTCTCATACAGAGGTGGGGAGTTGTATTACTATGCACCTTATTGCTGCTGCCTTCTTGTGGCTGTCGTTATTTGTCGTTTTTCTGGCTACGGCACAAGCACTGGCGGCACCTCTTGTAGCAAGTGAACACGTTTTATATTTTTTATGCTTTGTGCAGTGGCCATTTTCTTGTTCTTGTGAAAGAAACTCTTTGCTCGTACCAGGCCCGTAGCCAGGGAGGGGGTGCCCTAGAAGCCCAAGCCCCCCCCACAAAATTCAGATGGAGGGGGGTGTTTTGCCTGCAATAAGTAATGATAATATGTGTGGCCATTTGGCCATCTGGCCTAGTAAGGACACTAAGGGCTTGTGATCCGTCTCGAAGGTTACGTTTAGGCCACGGATGTACTCGTCAAATCTTTTGGCTGCCCAAGTCAGTGCTAGCGCTTCTTTTTCTATCTGGGAGTATCGCCGTTCTGTGTTCGTGAGGGATCGAGACGTGAAAGCTATTGGTCTACGGTGACCGACTTTCTGCGTTTGAAAAAGGACAGCTCCTAGTCCGAAAGAGGATGCGTCCGCTGAAAGGACGGTAGGAAGTGTTGCATCGTACATGGCCATACACTGCGCAGAACAGATTAGCCCTTTCAGCTCGTTCAGCGCTTTTGCTTGGTCACACCCCCAAACCCATTCGCTATCTTTGTGAAAAAGAGCACGCATCGGAGCAGTAGTTTGCGCCAGGTGAGGCAAAAAGCGACCTAGGTGATTGCCCATGCCGAGCAAGCTTCTCAGTTCTGTGACATTTTTCGGGGCGCTTAGATTCTTAATAGCGCTAACCTTCGCTGGATCAGGCTCAATTCCATTCTCATTCAGAATATGGCCCAGAAATTTCACTTTATTAACGCCAAACTGGCACTTTTCCTTGTTCAGAGTCACGTTTGCGTTAGCTAGGCGTGACATAACATCTGCTAAACGTTCGTCGTGCTGGCCTTTCGTATCGCCAAACACTAAAATGTCATCCATGACGTTGACAACACCTGGTAGGTCACATAGGATTGCGGACATCCTTTTCTGGAAATACTCCGGAGCGGACGTAATTCCGAACGGTAATCTGGTAAAACAGTACCTCTCGAATGGAGTCAAGAACGTAGTTAGTTCTTCACAGTCCCTACTTAGTCGGACTTGGTGGAACCCCGAGTAGGCGCCAAGCTTCGAAAACCATTTTGTACCGGCTAGAGAGCCTAATGCTTGATCCACGGTAAGTAGCGTGAAGCGCCCACGAACGACACACTTATTTAACTTTGTGAGGTCGACGCATACTCTCAGTTCCCCCGACTGTTTCTTACCAGGACTATTCCTGCGCACCAGTCCGTGGGGCCGTCTGCTTTTCTAATTATTCCCATGCGCACGAGTCTCTCGATTTCGTGTTTTGCGTTTCCCATGAGCGGAATCGGCACTCGCCGTGGAACGGTTATGGCATGCCGAATGGCGCCCGGTTGTAGCCTAATAGTATAATCTCCTGGGATAGTGCCTAGACTACGCCCCATGCGTGGAAAAAACGGTCTCATGCCGTTGCTTGTCTGCACTAAGCGCGTCGGCAAATTTAACAACACCTAAAGCCTCTAAGGCTGGCAGCCCGAAAAGTGCGTCACGAAGAGGTCTAACGACATAGCACGTTCGACCGACAGTCTTCCCTTTCCTCGCAATCTCTGCGACAAATTTGCCTAGAACATTGAGCTTGTTGCCGCCAGGCCTCTGTAGCACCTCGTCTGCGTTATCCAGGTGGGTGGGCCATCCTGGAAATGTAGAAGGTAAAACCGACACTTCTGCACCCGAATGAACTTTAGCAAGGGTATGCGCAGAGTTTATCAGAACATGCACATAGCGCGCTTTCTCGGCCGCGTCAATCGCGCCAATGAAAGTTTCTCTGGTATCACGTTCGACAGCCCAGACGCGTACCTTTCTTTCTGCTGACCCAGCTTTCTTGAGGCAGGCTCTCGCAAAATGTCCTTTGTTACCACAGTAGTGGCACTTGGAAGCTCGGGCTGGGCACGTTGACCTCGGGTGCGCGTCGCCGACGCAGTAGGGACACCGTCCCCCGTTGTTTTGCGGGCGTTTCTGGTGGCCCACGGCGTCCACGATGGCGCCTTGGTCCTGAAGTTCTGGCAGGCTACCGATGTGGACACCTTTCGGTCGAAGGCTCTGCTGTTGATATCGCACGGTTTCCTTGAGGCGAGCCTTGCATGGCCAGCGCCGTAGCCCATGTCAGCTGCGGGTCCATCTGCAAGGCCTCGGAGAGTTGAGCGTCGCGGAGCCCGACGACAAACCGGTCTCGGATGAGTCTCTTCTTCATATCTCCGAAGTCGCAACGGTCTGCTAGCACGTGAAGCGCGGTTGCGAACTTATCCACCGACTCTTCTGGCCGTTGCTGGCGTCTGTGAAAGCAGGCACTTTCATAAACAGTGTTCCTTTCTTTGACGAAATGACTGTCGAACTTTTGCTTGACGACATAACTTTTTGCGTCTTCGCCGGTCAGCCCAAAAGTAGCAAAGACTTTGCGGGCTTGGCGGCGCATTGTGTAAAGAAGCGTGCGTACCTGGGTCTCTCCCGAACGTTCATTGAGAGCTGTGGCGAAGCGGTAGTCATCGGAGTGGTCGATCCACGCTGGCCACTCCGACGTTTTGTCGAAGTCCAGCGGTGGTGGCTGCTGGAGCCCCGGGATTACCGTTGCGGGCTTGTCTGCCATCTTGTGGGAAGGCTGCCGTCCACGGCCTCAGCGAGATAGTTGGCCAGTCCACACTTCTGACACCATGTGTCACTCCATACTAGCGCGACGCGTCCGTGTCGCAATAAACAGTCGACGAACTGCGCTCTAGGTGACGAAAGGAAAAATGCCTCACTTTATTGTGCTCGTCGATAATATACACCCTGGGGGACATCACGTGGTAAAAGTAGCTTGGCGCACGCAGTTGTCGCCCAGCTATCTGTTCTAACGTCACACTCCGAACAAGGGCAAGCGGTACCAGCACATTATACTTAAATAATCAGGGTGTGCAGCAAGTGGGCCCTCCAGAAAAATATTTCGGGCTACGGGCTTGCCTCGCACCTATCTTTGAGCGAACGTGTATAAATTCAATGATTGCACCTGTCAACTCCACTCTTTAAAAAAGACCGCTCCCCCGTCGAAACAGCGAATATATTGACACAAGCCACCTTCAAACTATGCGCGCTGACCCATTCTTACGCCCTCCCGATCTTGGACGGCGTATTTGGGAAACAGATCACAAGTGCGGAAAGTAGCACGTGCCTACATGAGCCATGCAACAGCAGCTGCGCGCCACACGTGAGATGCAAGAAAAACAAGAAAAGAAGAGGTGTGGAATTAGAAGAGACTGTCGTTTGAAGCGGCCAGATAGACTTTCTTTGTTCGCCCCAACTACTTTGTTCCATTAAAGTGTGACCTTTAATTGTGTGTTACAAAGTGGTGGATGTGCGGGGTATGATTCCAAGCCCTCCTCGAGTCACGGAACGCAGCCCAGAGCCACAGCGACTCGGATCCAACGAGCTCACTCCAGTTCACCAGCGCTGCAGCCGTCGTTTGCGGGGTGAGGCCCCCGAATTTTCGCGTTTGTCGGATTCTCTCAAAGTTTCAACGGCTGTGAACGAAAACGCCGGCGACATGACAACTCTTGTTACGCCAGCTAACATCGTAGTCAATTCCCCCATTGACACCGGAGCCTTTTCACGGCGACGCCTACGAAGACGCGGAGGATTGGCTAGAACAATTCGAGCGCGTTGCGAAGGCTAACGGATGGGAAGCAGATCGCAGACTGGGACGTGTCTACTTCGCTTTGGAGGATAGCGCACGAACGTGGTTTGAAAACCACGAGTCTGCCATGCTGTCATGGGATGACTTCCGACGGGAGCTGCTCGCAACCTACCCGAGTACAGATCGCAGAGAGAGAGCCTAAGCGGCCCTCCAAGCAAGAAGCCAGCGCAACAACGAAAGCGTGGCCATGTATGTGGAGGACATGTCTCGCTATTCCGCCGAGCGGATCCCAACATGAGCGAGGACAAGAAGCTGCGTCACCTAATGCGAGGGGTAAAACAGGAACTGTTTGCCGGCCTGGTTCGCAGCCCGCCGCACACCGTCGCTGAGTTTTGTTCCGAGGCGGCTGCAATGGAAAGAACGCTCCAACAGCGAGCAAGAATGTACAACAGAGAGAGGAACATCGCCTCTTTGGACTCATTGCCAGCAGCCTTTGGAAACAGCATGGAGATGTTGCGGGAGCTCGTACGGTCTGTAGTACGAGAAGAGCTACAGAAACAGCGGCTTGGCCAGAGCGCTCCAATGATTTCATCGCTGACCGACGTGATCCGCGAGGAGGTTCGACAGGCGGTCCAGGAAACGCACGCCCAGAAGGCGCTCCAGACAAACGCATATACAGAAGCACCACTACAGCGTCAGCCGAGTATGTCTTACGCCGATGTCCTACTGCGAGGAACGCCTGGACGTGCGGACGTCGCAGCCAGTACCCCTATACAGCACCCGATGTCTCCAAGCACACTGCAGCCACCACCCGAGAGGATACTCAGAAAGAGCGACATTTGGCGCACTTCCAATAGGATACCTCTGTGTTACCACTGGGGGGAGGCTGGCCATCTCTACCGAATGTGCCATTATCGCCAGGCGGGACTTCGTGGTTTCCCTGTTGACGCACCTCGACCGCGGAATGGTGAGCGCCCCTTTGAAATCGCAGAATATCTGTCAACTCGTCAAAGCTCACATGGCTTTCAACATCAACCTCGGTCTACGACGCCTTCGAGGTATCGGTCGCCCAGTCCCCATCCATCAGCAAGCTCTCCAAGACGTCGCTCATCAAGCCCACATCGGGAAAACTAAAGTCAGCGACCTGGGGAGGCAAGGCCGCTGTCGACGCTGAAGCACAAAAACCTCCATCGCTGACTCCAATCGACGACGACAGACTCAGCAATCGGTGCTGTGATAACGATGTGACGTCTGATTTACGTGTGCTTGTTGATGGCTACGAAGTCATCGCGCTGGTGGACACAGGCGCAGATTATTCGGTGATAAGTAGTTAACTTTCGAAAACACTCAGGAAAGTGCTGACACCTTGGAAGGGACCACAGGTTCGAACAGCAGGAGGACACCTCATCGACCCAACGGGAATATGCACCGCGAGAATTGGAATACGGGGTTTCACGTACGCGGCAAGTTTTATTGTGCTGCCCGAATGCTCAAGGGACTTGATTATTGGTATGGACTTCTTGCAGGCTAATGGTGCTGTGATCAACTTGCGAGAATCCTGTGTCTCATTCTCAACGAGACACGCTATCGCAACCTTCGACACTGAAGAAAACGTCTATGACCTCTGCATTGCGGACGACAACGTCGTGGTACCGCCGAGATCAAGCATATCAGTTACAGTAACAAGCAGAGCGTTCAGTGACTTCGAAGGAGTTGCCGACAGCAACGCGGGCCTGATATTTGAAAAAGGACTCTGCGTGGCACGAGGCCTCGTTCAGCTTCACGGTGGATGCACCGACGTTTTGCTCACCAACTTTGGAAACGAGGTGCAGCACATTGCAAAGGGAACTGTCATCGCCACTCTGAATGATTTTGTCCAGGTTACGGAGGTGAATGTTTCCGACACCACGACATCCGGTGTAACAGATGTAGATTCTGTCCTCGCGTCCATCGACATTGATCCACGATTACTACCCAACCAAAAGGAAGAAATTGAGAACCTCGTGAGGGAATTCGCCGCATGCTTCTCGGTGTCATCTCAAGTCCGACTTACACCTGTCGCCAAACATCGTATCATTGTGAACGAATCAGCGAGGCCTATAAACCAGCATCCCTACCGAGTGTCGGTAAAAGAGAGAGAGGCTATCGGAAGTCAAGTCAAAGAAATGCTTAGGGACGACGTAATCCAGCCGTCAGCAAGCCCATGGGCGTCGCCTGTTGTCCTTGTAAAGAAAAAAGATAATACTTTGCGTTTCTGCATAGATTACCGGAAACTGAACGCCGTCACTAAACGGGATGTTTACCCTCTTCCAAGAATTGACGACACTCTGGATAGGCTACGAGATGCGAAGTACTTTTCCTCGCTTGATCTTAAAAGTGGATATTGGCAGATAGAAGTTGATGAAAGAGACCGCGAAAAGACGGCATTCGTGACACCGGATGGTTTATACGAATTCAAGGTACTCCCGTTTGGCCTTTGTTCAGCACCCGCCACCTTCCAACGGATGATGGACACAGTGCTCTCCGGTCTGAAATGGCAGTCTTGTCTCGTTTACCTTGACGATTTTGTGGTTTTCTCGACTACCTTCGAGCAACATGTTGAACGACTGCGGGCTGTGCTCACCGCCATCAATTCAGCAGACTTGACGATAAAACCACAGAAATGTCATTTCGGATTTCGAGAGCTCCTTTTTCTTGGCCATGTCATCAGCTCGGAGGGAGTTCGCCCAGATCCGGAGAAGACAGCGGCAGTGGCAAAATTCCCTAAGCCTACAGACAAAAAGGCTGTTAGGCGATTTTTAGGACTATGCGCCTATTACAGACGATTCGTTGAAAATTTTTCACGGATCGCTGAACCCGCTAACGAGGCTCACAAAAGAAGACACGCCTTTCGTCTGGCTTAATGAGCAGGAAGATGCGTTCAATGAACTAAGGAATCGTCTTCAGAGCCACCCTGTTCTTGCTCATTTCGACGAGGAAGCGGAAACGGATCTCCACACCGATGCGAGCAATTTAGGTCTCGGAGCCGTACTCATTCAGTGGCAAAATGGACAAGAACGAGTAATTGCGTACGCTAGTCACACTCTTTCGAAAGCTGAGGTGAACTACTCAGCGACAGAAAAAGAATGCCTCGCAGTCATATGGGCCATCAGCAAGTTTCGGCCATATTTGTATGGTAGACATTTTCGAGCCATCAGTGACCATCATTCCTTGTGCTGGCTCGCTAATCTCAAGGACCCGTCTGGACGGCTTGCAAGGTGGAGCCTACGGCTACAAGAATACGATGTAACGGTCGTATATAAATCCGGTCGCAAGCACAGTGATGCTGATTGCTTGTCGCGAGCACCGATTGAACCGACTGTCTCTACTTCCGCAGAAGATGGACAAGATTTTCCATTTCTTGGAGTAGTGACGACATCACAGATGGCGCATCATCAGCAGTCTGACCCGGAATTACTCCTACTGATCAATTACCTAAAGGGACACTCTGTCGACGTTCCACGAGTTTTTCGGCGTGGCTTGACGGCGTTCGTCCTGCGGAATAACGTCCTATATAAAAGGAACTTTGAGCACAAACTTTGCTTGTTGTTCCTTCAGTATTACGCCCTGAGATCTTGGAGGCTTGCCACGACGACCCATCATCGGGACACTTGGGAGTAAGCAGAACGGTAGCACGCATTCGTACTAAATATTACTGGCCGAAGCTGCTGAGTTCTGTGCAGCACTACGTCAGGACTTGTCGGGACTGTCAAAGACGTAAGACGCCTCCGTTGAAACCAGCAGGGCTCCTTCAACCTATAGAGCCACCGGAGGCACCATTCGCACAAGTGGGAATGGACTTACTCGGCCCATTCCCTACTTCATCATCAGGAAAACGGTGGATCATAGTGGCCACTGACTATCTGACCCGATATGCTGAGACGGCGTCTCTCGTTAGAGGAACGGCAGTCGAAGTCGCCGAATTCTTCGTCGCCAACATCGTACTGCGTCATGGAGCCCCTACAGTGCTGATTACGGATCGAGGGACCGCGTTTACGGCCGATTTGACGAAGTCTATAATGAAATTGACGCACACCAGTCATAGAAAAACGACAGCGTATCACCCACAGACAAATGGACTAACCGAACGACTGAATATGTTGTCGATGTATGTGGATGTAGAGCACCGGACATGGGACCAAATATTGCCGTATGCAACGTACGCTTACAACACCGCAATGCAAGAGACGATCCGTATGACACCGTTTCAACTTGTCTTTGGCCGGACAGTGACCACCACATTGGATGCAATGCTACCTGTAGATGAGATGTCCGAGAATGACCATGATGTGAACGACTATATACAAAGGGCTGAAGAAGCAAGACAGCTTGCACGACATCGTATTCATCAGCAACAAAACGTCGACACGCATAGATACAATCTGCGACGAAGAGACGTCCAGTATGCACCGGGAGACAGAGTCTGGGTGTGGATTCCCATACGAGTACGTGGCCGGTCCGAAAAGCTGCTTCGTCGCTATTTCGGCCCGTACAAGGTTATTCGACGGATTGGTTGGCTGAACTACGAAGTTGTTCCGGAGGGACAACAAATGTCATCACGGCAGCGCACAGAAATTGTGCATGTCGTAAGAATGAAACCTTATTATGACAGACTGAACAATCCAGAAGACGCCTCCCCTTCATGATAAATGCTTTAACCACGAAGCAATATGAATGACCGTCTGGAAACCAGCTTGTATGAAGCATCGGGACGATGCACTTTCGGAAGGGGGGTAATGACACAAGCCACCTTCAAACTATGCGCGCTGACCCATTCTTACGCCCTCCCGATCTTGGACGGCGTATTTGGGAAACAGATCACAAGTGCGGAAAGTAGCACGTGCCTACATGAGCCATGCAACAGCAGCTGCGCGCCACACGTGAGATGCAAGAAAAACAAGAAAAGAAGAAGAGGTGTGGAATTAGAAGAGACTGTCATCTGAAGCGGCCAGATAGACTTTCTTTGAATTACTTGTTTCTTGGGCACAAGTTCGCCCCAACTACTTTGTTCCATTAAAGTGTGACCTTTAATTGTGTGTTACAATATGTACTTTTTTGTTGTTGTACGTGCGCCTGCACTTCACATTACTTATTCATCACCAGATCGAAGGAAACAGACCTTATTGGATGGTTCGTTTTTCCTCTTTACATACAACCTTAATGACAACTATAACAGTCAGTCAACCCAAGCAATGTATAGAGGACGTTATTTCAAGTAACTATCACATAAATTCGAAGCACTTAACCCTTTGAGGGCCAAAGACGTACATGTACGTCATCCGATAACAGGCACAAGACTTTCAAATGCGTGCATGTACGTCATTGCCTGTATCTATAAAACGCGCGCCTTTTGCGATCATTTCTGTGCCGCATGAGCTTCCTGCGGTGCGCCGGCTAGTTTTGGTTTCGTTCTTGGGCCTGTTCCGTCTAGTTGCGCCCGTAAAGCTGAGGGGCTTGGCAGTTTACAACCTTTCAAAAGGTGACCGATTTGTTACTTTATAGTTTGTTGCTCCCCGGTACACGAGTACGCCTTTTCCATGCAGGTGCTGAATGACCCAAACGGTGCCGCTGTGGTTACGTTTGCTGTTTCGGGGACTCACAAAAACCACTTCCGTGTCATCGGTGATAATACGAAGGATTATTATAATAATAATATGTGGGGTTTAACGTCCCAAAACCACGATATGATTATGAGAGACGCCGTAGTGGAGGACTCCAGAAATTTCGACCCTCTGGTGTTTTTTAACGTGAACTGACATCGCACAGTACACGGGCCTCTACCATTTCGCCTCCATTGAAATGCGACCGCCGCGGCCGGGATCGAACCCGCGACCTTCAGGTCAGCAGCCGAGCACCCTAGCCACTGATCCACCGAGGCGGACGAAGGATTATCATAGGTTTCGGACTTATTTTCGCTTTCCGGACGCGTCCACAAACACACGGTTTTCTTCAGTTCGGCCAACTGCGCAGGTTGCTTTCGCTATGGAAGTGCGCGCCGGCTTCTCTGCCGCAAGTGAGCCTAGGGGCGATTCCTCCGAATCGCCGTTCGACTGCTTATCAGAATCTGATTCAATAAATGTCAGCCCGTCATACGAGAAGTTACCTACAAATTAAGACTTATAGGCTGATGAGTGAGCGACATCTAAGCAGCTTGCGCGGCGAGAACATGCTGACTGGATCAAAAGTGGCTTTTATCCCTTCGTGTTTCTCTTTAACGCCATTCATGCACTTATTTTTGCACGTGTGTGAACTACACAGACGTTTATTTTAACGCATAATTTATAACAGTCTCGGAGGCTTCTATTACTATTTATCTTGCTCTTAATCACGAATAAACCATGGGTATGTAATAACAGAAATGATCTTTTGTTACTTTACGGTCACCCAAAAACTGATACACAATTTTTCTTTAAATAAATTCGTCTGAAGATTTCAATTCAGCCCTCAAAATACACATTTTTCGAGACGCATTTCACGAAAAAAATCGACCCTCTAAAGGTTAAAGCGGACGATGAGACAATTGCCGCAGGTAGGGACCAAGCCTGCAACCTTCGAAGAACGCGTTCGATGTTCTACCAATTCCGCGATGGCGGCTGCCATCCTGCCGTACACGTTATCGAGTATATCTGCGCACTTCCACCTGGGAGTGTTAGCGATTGGGGCGGCGATTGTGGGGCACCTTTTTTTACAGCGAAAGCTGTTATGAAATCACAACAAGAACAACCGTTTTTGGTGCCGTAATTGCCTGCCGTCGTCTCCACCGCCGATGTCCGTAACCGCTGAAGAGCGAAGAAAGGAAAAAAAACTCGAGGAAAAATATCCAGGGCAGAATGGGATTCGAACAGGGGCCCTCTGCGCAGCACCGGTTTATTCTACCACAGAGCCACGACAGTGCTTGAAGCTGTGTAATAAAGTGTGGTAGGAGAGTAAGATAACGATCGGGCGTCACACAATGCGAATTACGTAACTAGCAGGTCGTTTAAAGCTTTCGAACTATTACAAAGGGTTCGTCCGTAATTCTTCATCCACATCAGCCACCGCATAAACAAAGGACACATGATGCCTTACACATGTGTGACGGGCGAGGCAGATGTGTGACGGGCGCCTCGCGTCTCCGCAGAATAACTAATAATGACGTAGTGGGTGCTTCGCTACTTGACAAAAAAAAAAAAGGTTCATGGCGTAGTGGGCTCCATCCAAGTCTAATTATAGTACTCGCCCCAAGAGAGTCAACAAAAATTGGAGGACCCTTAACCTTCGTTTTTAAGCGTTGAACGCGATAGCGATACCCTGACCCTAGTGCGTACTTCAACCACTTAGTGCATACTTGCAGTGCGCCCACTACGTGATGTTAAGGGAATACGCACAGTAACGTGGGTGCCTTTTGTACTGGGTGGCCGGCTTTAAATTACGAAGTCGTTATGATATAGTCACATGTTCTCACGCCCGATGGCAATGTACGCTTGTACCACGCAATATTATTGCGATATTACATGTTATATTGCGACGCCCATATACAGGACGCGGGTGTTTGTGAAGCATGAACGTCGTTTTCATTGCATTTCCAAGCAGAGGATGTTCTTTTCACTGCAATTCTCAGCAGATGCGTGGCTGTGTGGCAGAACACCTGCTTGCCACGCAGACGGCTTGTGTTCGATCCTCACTCGGACTCGGAATTTTTTTTTTAATTTTATTTGTATCTGTCTCGATTTTTTTGTCACGGACAAGATGATGATTTTTTGCTCACAACCAACGACGCCGACACCAACGCCGACGCCGGAATTTCTGCGAAACGAGCTCTTTAACGCTATCGCGTTAAATGACTCTGGAAAGGACGCTTTTCCGGCTTCCGATCTGACTTTGCTGCGTGTACCGCGCAGGCCTGGCGCTTTTGTTGTTTGCGTGTGGACGTCACGTCGACTTGAACTTTCACTTAAATTTCTTCACATTTAAACGCGAACACTCAATCCCTGCCGGGGGGAAGTAGATTTTTTGTCCACTTTAATTTCTTCACTTCTATATCATAATTACTTCAAAGAACGTACCCTAAATTTCCTTGGGCTTTGTCGAACGAAGAAAAGCGAGCCCTTAAATTCTCCTTGTTTCATTCTTTCATAGGAAAGGTCTCCTTCCTGCAGACTCGATGCCTTCAGGTGATATGCGAGAGATTATTGGTCAGCTGCAAGCTCGTAGTAAGATTCGTACTACGGTTCTTATTACGTACTACGTGACGCCAGCACGCAAAAAAGAAAAAAAAGAAAAATAGCACAAAAAAAGAATTCTATACTCGTCTTTATGGCTCAGAGCGGCGTGGCGACAGTAGAGATTCTCCAAATAGTTCTCGAAGGCGTGACATTTGGTACAACATTTGGAAAACGTTAGGAGACCTCCACAGTTTTGGGAACAATGAAGCGCACACACAGACGCAGAAGTAAGGTACACGAAAAGTGAGTGTTGACTGACGTTAAAGTGCTCCTACGGGAAAAGGGAGCAAACACCTAAGCATGGACTAAGTGCATGACCATAAGCAATGAGTGAATTCCTGGCAGGACAAACAATGCAGAAGAAAAAGGCCAAGAACAACGTCAACGCGACATATAATAAATTCGTGCGTCTAGAAACAATAATTGACTTTAATACCTCAAGAGTCACATAGTTTCGTGCATCGAAGGTATGAATAATAATTGATGGGGTTGAACGTCCCAAAACCCCGATATGAGTATGAGGGATGCCGCAGTAGAGAACCCCGGAAATTTTGACAACCTGGGGTTGCTAACGTCCACCTATACTCCATCTGACAAGTACCTTGTAGCACTGCCGAACCTACGAAGAGTACACAGGCAGTGTCCTTGCGCAGCACATAATATAGTTCCGGGCTTAACTCTCATTATCAACGCGGTGCAAGGGCTTTAGCTGTGCTTCTCGCATGACGCGTTACAGGGATACGTGGCACGTTAGGCCCTTGACGCATGCACTTCTAAATTTCTGAAATAATGCAGAGATTACCGGCTGGTAATCGTAATAACCACCCTAACCGCGATGACGTACAGCAACATGGCAGCCCCAATACACCCCAGACCACCCGCTTCCATCCGAATTTGTGCTTCGTACTGGCTCTCTGCCCCGACAGCAAGAAATAAGTAGCATAATCTGTCATCACTTTGTCAAATCTAACGGTGAGGACAAATCATCAGGTATCTTCTTTCGGTTTTATTTAGATCGCTCGTTTGTTTTGAAGCTGCTAGGACTACCGAGGCGGTAGCGAGCCGTAAAAGTGGTTTGATGTTAACTGAACAGATGTCGCCACAACATTAGCGTCGGTGATGCGTTGACGATGCGAAACATCCTGAATGTTTATATTGTTTTCTGTGCCAATAATTTGCTGTTCCACCCAAAAATGATACACAATTGCTGCTGGAAGTGCGTCGACCGTGCCGTCAAAAAAGAACTCAGTGAAAACGCCAGTATAAACGCTGTTATAAAAAAATTACACCATCTCCCGCTAAAGGGAACCATGTGTAGATGTGAAGCAGCGGGCTCTAACGCTTACACTGGCGGCGGCGTTGACGCTGGCGCTCATCGCAGCGTTGCGCAGGAGAGAAAACTGGGGAGGCGCAAATCAGGCAGTTAAGGTAGCAGTGATTCCTACTGGAACATGCCACTCGCTGCTAATGGGCAATGAGAGACAGAAGACTCCGACTGGACACAGAGACCCGCAGTCCGCTTTTAGTTAACGGGCACGCTGCGAATTTTTATTGTTCAACAACGCACAGGAGAAATCTCCCACCGGCACCACCTTGGAGGTCAAGATCCATTGCCATATATACGGGGTGGCCAGTGAATGGTTGTGCAGCGCGAGCAGTCGGTTTTTTCAACCAAGAAACTCGCTAGCAGACGCTGCCTGCGTCGGCGTCGCGAGGCGAGAGGGGGGAGCGTAGGAAAAGAGAGAGAGGGGGTGACACGCATGCGCAGTGGGGAGTGTGAGCGCCGTGGGCAGGGATGCGTAGAGGAGAGAGGGGGGAGCGTAGGAGAGGAGAGAGAGGGGGCTGCGCATGCGCAGTGGGGAGTGTAGGCAGGGATGCCTAGAGGAGAGAGGGGGGAGTGTAAGAGGGGGAGAGAGGAGGGGAGGCGCATGCGCAGTGAGGGTGTGGTAGCCGCGGGGAGGGATGCCTAGAGGAGACAGGGGGGAGAGGAGGTTTTTTATTTTTATGTTTTAAGGATTTGCGCATGCGCAGTAAGGGTGGGCACGCGGCACACCACCACCACCACCACCGGATTAAGCTTCGCCATAAGATGCTTCACATCTAAAAGAACCGCGGTCCTCACAAGCGCCAACGAACACGTCCTGCACAAGTGAGTTTCTGAACATAAAGAAACGGCGAGGTGGCGTTCCCGCAGAGGTTCTTGCGTTTTGTATTAACTCGAGGGAGCAAGTATCGACAAGGTAGGCGAGCCGACGCCAAAGAGACGACGAGCAGACGACGCGACGTGGATGAACGCGTCTTGAGGGGGCTTTCGCCTTTCCTATTGGCTAACAAGCCCTGCTGCTTCCACAGTGCTGCAAGGTACTTCTGAGATGGAGTATAAATCCAAGTACACAGGCGTAGAACATTTTCGCCTCCATCTAAAATGCGGCCGTCGCAGCCGGATTTCGATCCCGCGACCTGTGGGTCAGCAGTGGGGCACCATAACCACTAGACCACGACGGTGGGTCTGCATCGCACATATTTTAGCAGCTAATACTGCTTGAATAACCGCGGACTTTCCACTTAAAAGGGCCCTGCAACGCTTTTTAGCATGGTCAGAAAACGCTGCCGATCGGTGTTCGTGGCTCCCGAGAACACGAGAGCCAATTATTATACAGCAGGCCTGGCGCTTCTATTGTTTTCGTGTGGACGTCACGTCCATTTGAACTTTCACTTAAATTTCTTCACATTTAAACGCGAACACTCAATCCGTGCCGGCGGCAAGTAGACTTTTTGTCCACTTTAATTTCTTCACTTTTATATCATAATTACTTCAAAGAACGTACCCTAAATTTCCTTGGGCTTTGTCGAACGAAGAAAAGCGAGCCCTTAAATATCTCCTTGTTTCATTCTTTCATAGGAAAGGTCTCGTTCCTGCAGACTTGATGCCTTCAGGTGGTATGCGAGAGGTGGTATGCGGCACATGGCCCAACGCTACATGTCGTTGCCGCCACATTGGCAGCAACGAGATATAGCGTTGGGCCATGAGCCGGGATCTCTCTGTGACGTGTAAAAGGACATCACGTGGTACCGACTCCGTGAAGTGTTCGACGACTCCAGCGATTCAGGCTGTTCAGCCGCGGATTTTCTCGCTTTGCAGGCGCTGAATATGTTTGTATTAGCGGTGAAGGAACCTAGAGTGTTTGCCAACAAAGGTTTTTAGCGATTCAACGTGCGATCATCGCCGCGTCGTGCACTTTCAACGCAGCGCGTGCGCATGGTGCCATTGACCCCCAACGGGAACAGGCGTTCTAGTAAAAGGTGAGTTATGAAATTCACCTAGTAAGCTATAAATCGAAGCATTCTCACACCTCGCGTACATTTAAGCATGTGCAACTGCGCCCATCTGTCTCTTGCTTTTGCGCGGAAAGTTCGTGGCCGAGAGGTAACGTTTCGATCTGCGTGTACTGTCGCGCACGCTTCACGGCAACGCCACGCCCTAGTTTTTAGAGCCGCATCGAGAGGCCGACGGTAAACGATTCATTTGGCATTGGTTATTAAGTTGGCGTGTCTTTTCATAAATGTAGCTATGAGCTATGTTGCCGCATTAACATTGCTGTTCACAACAACCGTGGTTTGTGCCGCTTGCTATACTTTCACCAGATTTATTACCGGACGATTGTTTATAACAAATATATTTCAATAAGTGGAACTGCACCCTCGTATATTTCCGCCTCGTCCGCCTCGGTGGAACAGTGGCTACGGTGCTCGGCTGCTGACCCAAAGGTCGCGGGTTCGATCCCGGCCGCGGCGGTCGCATTTCGATGGAGGCGAAATGGTAGAGGCCCGTGTACTGTGCGATGTCAGTGCACGTTAAAGAACACCGGATGGTCCAAATTTCCGGAGCCCTCCACTACGGCGTCTCTCATAATCATATTGTGGTTTTGGGACGTAAAACCCCAGATATTATTATTATTACATTTCCGTCTCCTTAATCCTCGCTTTCACTACAGTCAGAGTTGCCGTTGGTGGCTACTTTGCGCCAAATTCGCTACTTTTGGACCCCGTTGGCGGCGAAGGAGGAGGAGGAATGAAAGAAATGAAAGACAGGGAGGTCAACCAGACGCGCGTCCGGTTTGCTACCCTGTACTGGGGGGGAAGGGACGAAGGGAGTAAAAGAAAGAAAGAGAGGAGAGGGAAGAAAGCACCATCAGGGCACCTGTGCGCCTGTCCATTGCACACCTACAAGCGGTCGCTTAAGCCGGTCGATTTTAAAAAACATAGCAATGCTCGCGTCGCTTTGCTGGCCTGCGACGCGTGGAGCCACGATCCGAGGATCTTCTCTTCGGAAAAAGGTCTATCGTCTAGGTTGTTTAGCGTAGCGCGTAGAACGTTGCGTTCGCTCACAAAACTATCACAGGAACACAGTAGATGTTCTATTGCTTCTTCACTATCACATGAGTCACATCTGGAGGTATCTGCCATTCCTATGCGAAAAGAGTACGCCTTCGTGAAAGCTACTCCTAACCACAGGCGGCACAGTAAAGTTGCATCCCGGCGGGAGAGGTCCGATGGAACTTGAAGCTTCCTCGATGGGTCCAATTTATGTAAGCGGCGGTTCCCGACACTGGAGTCGCTCTGCCAAGTTTGCGACATTGTCAGCGAACGAACGAAGGCCCCTTGCAGCATCCGTTCTCGACAGGGGTATTGGGGTTGTCTGGGCGTTTTCGTGGGCGGACCGGGCAGCATCATCAGCGAGGTCGTTACCAACAATGCCACAATGTCCCGGCAACCATTGGAACACCACGTCATGTCCCTTCGATAACACTTGGTGAAGGATTTCCCTGATTTCATTGACTAGCTGCTCGTGCACCCTTCGTCGTAACGCTGATTGCAAAGTCTGAAGCGCAGCCTTAGAGTCGCAGAAGACAGCCCATTTTTGAGGCTGGGCTTCCGCGATATAAAGGATAGCCGCACGTAAGGCGGCAAGCTCCGCTGCTGTTGATGTCGTCCTGTGAGACACTTTGAACTTTATAGTCACTTGGCACGCCGGGATAACAACAGCACCTGTGGAGCTGTCAGCCGTGACCGATCCATCGGTGTAAATGTGGGTCCTTTGGCCATATTTCTCGTTGAGTAGCGACAATGTCGCCTGTCGTAGGACCACTGTAGAATGACGGCTCTTGCCACTTCAGAGTCCACAAGCCATGTTTTCAAAGATCATTTCTACTCACAGAGAATGCCTTCCGTCAGGCTTCACTCCAGCAGCAAGACCACTGTCGCCTCCGTGGTGCCTACAACCACAGGTACGCCTCACTATTCCGGGAATTGGCGGCGAAAATTTCCAGTTGGCGCCAAGGCTCTTTCTTAAACTTGTGGTTTTACTTAAAGAAAATGGTTTTATTCATCAATAGTAAAGACTGTGTTGATAATACCGCTTCTGTTCTATTTGGCTAGAAATTCGGCGATAATATCAAATGACATCGCTACTTTTGGCGTCAGTTCTGGCGCCTTTTACAGCGAAAGCTGTTATGAGATGACAACAAGGGTCGTTCCTGCGCCGTAGTTGTCCGCCGCCGCCGCCGCCGGTGTCCGTAAGCAATATCGCACGAAATAAGAGAAAAACTAAATAAATAAAAAATTCACGCCATATCCACGAAGTGAATGATGATGAGTGGGCGAAGCTCCGGAGGTAATCTGGTAAACCGTCAATCCTCCGTAAATTTTGCCCACTCGATCATCATAGAAAGACCCTGACACACAAACGCGGGTTTGGTGTGATTATACGTAGAGTATATACACAATGTTTCATTATTTACATTAAGCTCTGGGGAACGTTTGTTGTCGGCGTTGCCGTTTTTCCTTTCGAGGGCGAGAGCACGTTCATGATCGTTTTCATCCATGGCAGAAAGAGAATGTGTGGCCTGGAACGCGCTTATTCTTCATGGTCATCAGCGTCATCGTCATCTTTATCAGGTGTAGTGGGTACATTTTATACTGGAACGCGCTTATTCCTCATGGTCATCAGCGTCATCGTTATCACGTGTAGTGGGTACATTCCACTATACGGTGGCTACGACGGAGGAGGGACTGAGCCACAGCGTAAGGAGCTTCGCCCCTAAAACACCTATAACAAAGTGGGAATCAAACCCGGGTCTTCTGCGTGGCAGCCCAGCACTCTACCACTGAACTACGCCGCTGCTTGAGACTGCGTTGCAAACTAAGCCTATGCAGGCTTCATGTCACGTAAGGAATCGCGTTGGCATGTGTTGTAAAGCGTTTTCGAACAGTACAGTAACAACCAGACGTCACACAATGCGAATTGCGTAACGAGTGGGTCGTTCAATGCTCCAACCCATTACAAAAGCCTCAGGCATAATTCTTCATCTTTGTCAGCGACAGCATCAACAAAGTGCACATAATGCGTTACAAGTGTGTAGCGGGTACCGCGCTTTTTCCGAAGAATGACGAATAATGGCATAGTTGACGCTTCCCCACTACACAAAAATTATGATGATTTATGGCGTAGTGGGGACTGTGCAAGTGTCGTTGTAGTAGTTGCCCCAAGAGTGTTTTAAACAGTCTTTATAAAGGCCGCTCTTTCAGCTTTCGCTGTGGCAGTGCTGCGCGTTCCGCGCAAGCCTGGCGTTTTTCACGTCGACCCAACGGCAACCCTGACTACAGTGCTTCTCTGTGCGGTGTGTTGTGATATGATGCGAGCACATTGTAATGTATACCTATATGCATCGCTTGCTCGACTATTAACTACAATTCCCCCGCAGGGGCGTCTGCGCAAGCAGGCGTTTGGTGTGTGGCGACACCACGGACCCGAGCTAACGGGGGGGTTTCGACCTCCTCCCACGCGTAGCCGTGCGTGGCTGAGCCGTGTCCGGGGAAAAGGGGATCCTGGGGGTTGAGCCGACGCCGGGTGTTTGGACCTTTAAGGCCCCCCCGGCGGAGGCAACACACCCCTTTGGCCCCGGCTTCACGTAGACGGCACCCCTGGGCTGACCCACCCAGGGGAAATCGGCAGTCGCCTTTTCCTATCTCTCTCTTCCCACATCTTCGTCTTTCTCTCACACTTTTCATCTTTCCTGTCCTCTCCTCACTTCTGTTTACTTCCATAATTCCTGGCGGCAGGGGTTAACCTTGTGTAGGTATTCCACCTTGGATAATTACATTGGGTTATAGTGACAGCGTACGGCTGGCGTCGGAAGGGCTTCTTTAACAAGTCCAGCCGCGTCCCCTTGTTGGGCTCCGTGGTGGGTGGTCGCCGCTGTTACCGAACACATTCATATTTTTATGGCTTCACAAACATCCGCCGTCCTTGCTCGGTCTCGTAAGAGAGGCCGCACCCAAGCAAGTTTCCATTTCTCGACAGAAACAAAAGTTACCTTCCCGAAATAACACATCATCCACAGTGAAAGCACACCTCTAAGAAAGCTATCTCCATTTTTGGTGGCCAACTGCCTAAAAGAAAAAATTGGACCCACATACAAAGCATCCAAAATGTCAAGCGGTGATCTCCTCCTGGAGCTAACCGAAAAAGACCAAGTGCCTAAGCTATCCCAAATAAGCAGCATTCGAGAAACAGTTGTCACCATTTCAGTCCATCGATCTCTAAACACCAGCAGGGGAGTAATCTCCGAGGAAGACTTCTTAGGCCTTAGTGACGAAGAGCTCCTCGAAGGTTTCCAAGACCAAAATGTAATAAAAGTCCAAAGAATAGTAATCCGCCGCAATGATCAGGAAGTGCCCACCAAACACGTTATACTAACCTTTGGAACAAGTGAAATGCCCACCTCTCTCGAGGCTGGGTACTTAAAAATCAATGTCAGACCCTACATCCCCAACCCCAGACGCTGTTTCAAATGTCAAAGATTCGGTCACGCCTCGCACTCATGCAGAGGCAAAGAAACATGCGCAAAATGCAGCGCAAACGACCACAAATCCGAAAACTGCACATCCTCACCTCACTGTGTTAACTGTGACGGGGAACACCCAGCGTATTCCCGGTCATGCCCATGTTGGAAAAAAAGAAAAAGAAGTGATCGCTCTGACCGTCAAAGAAAAAAATATCATTCAGCGAAGCGCGAAAACGGCTGTCGTACGTTTTCCGCAGAAGTTACGCCGATGTGACGCAGTCGGGGGCAGCGTCACAAAGGCCTCAGGAGTCCACCGCAACCACACCCAGTGGTCCCGCGGTGACTCCAACCGCCCCTTAAAGGAAGCAGCGCCAGCTGCTCCATCCACATCAAAGGGCCCGCAGACTCCGGTCTCCCTGGGCCCTAAAATCAATCGAGTACCAAGGCCTGAGATCCGTTTCTCAGTGCCTCACTCTCGATCTGCCAGCGCCTCTGACAAGGCAATGGAGATCGACCACAAAACCCCGGTGTCATCGACACCGAAGGACAAGCGCTCCCTCGAGCGCGCCAAACAGGACAAGGACAAGGTCCCAGTAACCACACTAAGTAAGCGATAACCGCAATGGTTATCGCATTCCTCTCTATTTCTATTTCTTAGTATTGTCACCTATCATCTTTTAATTAAACCGATCAATCCCCAGAAGTAAATTTGCTTAATTTTATTTCATCGTGGCTTTTATCGTGCATTGGAACTGTAGAGGCTTAATTCATAACTTAGGTGACGTAAAGGAGATCATCAACAAGTTCTCACCGGTAGCTTTTTGCCTCCAAGAGACAAATCTCGGTGCAAAGCATGATCATTTCCTAAAGGGCTTTAAAGTTGCCCGAAAGGACCGCGAACATTGCAACCGTCTTTCGGGAGGAGTAGCCATAGTTGTGCAGGGCAGCATTCCTACGCGAGATGTCCAAATAAACACATCTTTCGAGGCCATAGCCGTCACCATTCTATCATACAAACCATCACCATCTGCTCGCTATATATCCCACGTCACACCCTTTTTACCACTAAAGACCTAGAAAATCTAGTGGAACAGTTACCAAAACCATTTCTTTTAGTTGGGGATTTTAATGCGCATTCCACCCTTTGGGGTAGCGACAAAACTGACCAAAGAGGGCAGATCGTTGAAAATTTCATTTTATCAAACGATATCTGCCTTTTAAACTCCGGTGCTTTTACATATTTTTCGCCAACATCACGCACTTTTAGTTGTTTAGATCTCGCTCTCTGCTCACCATGTCTGTTCGCCGATTTTAAATGGGAAGTCCTTGGAAAATCATATGGTAGCGACCACCAACCCGCTATCATCAAACTCATGCCATCGTATCAAACACTCGCCACCAAGCCACGCCGGTGGAAATTGCAACTCGCAAACTGGCCGCTTTTTACGCATCACGCAAAGCTTGAGCATATTTTCTCACCCGAACTTTCTGTTCAGGAACTCAATAAAAAGTTCATTGACGCTATCATCTCAGCGGCGGAAAAGGCGATACCCCAATCGTGTGGCATTGTGCGCAAAAAGTTAAATCCTTGGTGGACAGATGAGTGCACCGAAGCCAAAAAACAACAAAACAAGGCCTGGGGAACCCTACGAAGGTACCCGACTTATAGCAACCTCATAAGTTTTAAACAGGCAAAAGCCAAAGCACGATACATCCGAAGGCAGGCAGAAAAGAGTTCATGGCAGAAATACATAGCAACCATTAATAGTTCAGCCACATCTAAACATATCTGGGATCAGGTCAGGAAGTTCAGAGGAGAATACTCATCATACACAATACCACTGCTTACAAGTCCAGACACACAAACAACAATAGAAGACCAGGCCAACCTTTTAGGCGAACACTTTTACGATGTATCATGTTCAGCGAATTACACCGATGCATTCCACAAATACAAAGAAAATGCTGAAAAACAAAAAACTCCCTACCGCTAGTGCCTCAAATGAATGTTACAACCATCCTCTCACACTACACGAATTACATAGGGTACTTTCCGCTGGTAAACAAACGGCAACAGGGCTTGACCGGGTACACTACACAATGTTGGCACACCTATCCCAAGCATCGGCGGAGGCTCTTCTCGAATTCTTCAACAAAATATGGGAATCCGGCATAATGCCTGAAGATTGGAAAAATGCGATAGTCATACCTCTCTTAAAACCTGGTAAACCCCTAACATCCCCGAGCAGCTACAGGCCGATTGCATTAACAAGTTGTCTGGCAAAAACATACGAGAGCATTATAAACATAAGACTCACCTTCATTCTTACATCAACACAGCTTATAGACTCACACCAGTGTGGATACAAAAAAGGCTGTTCTACCACTGACCATCTCGTTAGACTGGAACACGAAATACGAGATGCATTTCTACACAAACAGTACTGTCTCGCAGTTTTCTTCGACTTAGAGAAGGCATATGACACGACGTGGCGATACGGGATTCTTAGAGACCTTGCAGACATGGGGATTCGTGGAAGAATGCTAAACTGCTTATGTGATTTCCTCTCTAACAGAACATTTCAAGTACGTCTCGGCACAGTACTCTCTCGAGTATTTGTCCAAGAAAATGGCGTGCCACAAGGTTGCATTTTGAGTACAACAGTCTTCATAGTCAAAATGAACTCCATCAACAAGGTCATACCTCCCACAGTCATGCACTCCATCTACGTTGACGATCTTCAGATCGCCTGTCGGGAGCCTCCAGCCTATCATCCTGTGAAAGGCAACTGCAAATAACAATCAATAAGCTTACGAAATGGGCTGGCCAAAACGGTTTTCGTTTCTCGGCACAAAAAACTACCGCAGTCCTTTTCACGCAAAAACGTGGATTGTACCCCTGACCCTGCTCTTAAACTAAACAAAACTGAAATTCCGGTAAAACAAGAATACAAATTCTTAGGAGTTACATTTGACCAAAAACTCAACTTCCTTTCCCATATAAACGCACTAAAAGTTAAGGCTAATAGAGCACTCAACCTTCTGAAAGTGTTATCCCATAAACACTGGGGTTCCCATCGACTCTGCCTGCTGCGCATCTACCGTTCCATCGTGCGCAATATTTTAGATTATGGTTGTGTCACCTACGGCTCGGCACGGGGGTCTTACATTCGGCGTCTTGACCCTGCGCACAATCTCGCCCTACGTATATCTAGTGGTGCTTACCGAACATCGCCAGTGGAGAGCTTATATGTGGAATGCAACGAACCTCCCTTGAGTCACCGAAGAGCACTACTAACTCTGTCATACGTCTTAAGAATAAGGTCATCACCACAACACATCTGCTACGACATTGTCACAAAGTGTAATTCACGCTTACACTACACTAACAAACCAAACCTAATCAAACCACTTGTCCTGCGCTTCGAGGAACATTGCCACATTTATTCCATCCCTGAAGGAGCACTAGACGTCGCTAATAAACCACCAAGACTGCCGCCATGGTTCGACCTGTCACAGCTTTGCGAGTTTTCACTAAGCCGTTTCAACAAAAAAAGCACTCCACCAGAACACATAATTCAAGAATTCTATACACTTCAGCACGAATATAGGGATTACGAAGAATTTTACACAGATGGCTCAAAAACAGAAAACCATGTGGGTATTGGGATCGCAACAGCGGAAAGTGCAGTGTCTGTGAGAGTACCTCGTAGTTTTTCCATTTTTTCAGCTGAAGCTTATGCTTTGAGTGAAGCAGTGCGGAAAATCATTGCTGCCAAATACAAGAAAGCAATCATATACACCGACTCACTAAGCGCACTAAAAGCACTACATATAAAATCCGAATGTGAGCCATTAGTGGGTGACATTTTAAACATGGTATATTTAAACAGCCAGGCAGTTTCCATCCGTTTCTGCTGGGTCCCAAGTCATGTTGGGATACCTGGAAACGAAAGAGCAGATAAATATGCTTTATTGGCAGCCCACAAAACAGTAGCCAATGTGAAAATTGCCCTTAAAGACATCCAGAGAACAATTCGTCTAGCTCTACTAGCGAAATGGCAACAACAGTGGGACACATGCACGAATAACAAGCTCCACATGGTGAAACCCATACTCGGTGAATGGAAGACCGACTGTCACCAACAACGGTTTATCGAAGTTATATTATGCCGACTTCGCATTGGACACACACTTGACACACAACTTTTTGATCGCAAAGGAAGAACAACCAACGTGTGAAAAATGCCAAGAACCGTTAACACTTATGCATATCTTAATCACATGTCCCAACATTGAAACACAGAGACAAAAACATTTCAGTAAACTATACAAACAACACGTACCTTTACACCCTGCTTTGTTTCTAGGAGATGACCCTATAGTACCTCTGCCTGACGTGCTAAGCTTTCTGAAAGAACGTAATTTGTTAAATAAACTTTAAAAGTTCATCATTTCAGTGTCCATTCCTTAACGTCTTGTGTCTGGCGCAGCATAGCCTCAGCTGCTTTTGCGCCATAAAAAACCAAACTAACTAACTAACTAACTAACTAACTAACTAACTAACTAACTAACTAACTAACTAACTAACTAACTAACTATTAACTACAATTACCGTATCTCGTTTTCAGTGACTCTGCCGGTCTCTGGCGTCAACCAAATGGTGTACCAGCAGCTCAGCATAACACGGCTGCTAACAGAAAGAGAGACATCCGAACATGCAACGCAAAAGAATGGCATCAGGACACAACCACTCTCGCCGCCCTTGTACTGCTGACAGCTGGAAAAAGCCTTCCGGCCTGGCGTGAAACAACGTCGAAAAATCCTATGTGTACATTCCCGGAAAGTCCCACGTGGTACTCGCCGAACATTTTAGCCCCAACGCAGTACACAAAATCTGGTTAGCGAAAGTGCTTGCCGCACACGTGATAATGAATGCTGGGTTGCTTACTCATTCTCAGCTTTATGGGACATGCATCTCGCTGCTTCTTGGTTTTGAGATATTCATGGGAACTCACAGCAGGGCGAGAACTAGAGACCGCATCATGCGCTTCTTTAACCATCCAAGGGCCGAACAGAACGGTTGCTGCGATTCCACTGCTTCGGGAACAATACATCGTTCCTTTCCAGCCTCAAGCAAATAAAGGTAATAAATTCCTATGCGTACAGATCCGGGAAGTACAATGTCGCACTCACCGAATATTTTAACTCCCATTCCGGAAGTAAAATCTTTTCGAATGCATGGACGCACAGAAAAAAAAAAAAGGAAAAAAAAAAGTGACTGCTGAGTGAGCTGCACACCCGAGGATGAACGCTGAGTTTATGAACGTTCACCCGAAGATGAGCGCTTTAGAAGGGCTCATTCACATTAGGCTCGCTCGAATGCGTCCGGCACTGCGGTATTGAGCGGTAAACAAACCTGTAGGCTAGAAAATGAACTGCCTCGGGGTGGAAAGCAGGCGCGTTGCACTGATGACGGCATAGGCGGGTCACGTGATGTCGTTTACTACGTCACAGCGACAGCAGCACCGGCCCCTGCTGTGGTCGCCCTCGAGGCCAATACCGAATGTCCAGGGCCGCTGACTGATTTGAGCATGGTGAGCAGCATAGTTACCGTGGCCGCCGCCACGTGCCCGCGCACGCGATCACACTGAAATTAAAGCGCGCGTTCGAAAAAAAATGAAAAGAAAAAACTGCTCAAGGTCATGATGCGCGCTGACGAAGGCACGCATCTCATTTCCCCCTGCGTAGCTTTCAGCGCGCTCGCCGCTACGAAAGGAGAGGGAAAGAGCTTAAAGGGACACTAAAGCGAAAAACAATTTCTCGCTTATTAGTCAATTACAATTTTCACAGTGTCAGCGATGTGATTGACCAAAGCAATTATGGCGCAGCTTCTGGAGCAACTAAAATCTCACTTTGGAGCAGCTTAACAACCATATGGAGCAGTTACTTGCCGCACATTTTCTGGACGCAAATGTTTGTCTCTAAGCCGCAGCTATTGCTACACATGTCAAACGAGATCGATTTATGCACGCAGGTTCATTTGCAGTACTCCTAAAAATGAAATTAGGTCGCTGCTCTTCGCTTTTCTGTAGACATCCCCAAGTAAGTCCGGTCAGCTCAAACCACCTAACACTTCCCAGGAATTCACTTGGTATTTGTGAATGACTCTGGCTTTAGTTACAATACTGGAAGCACAAGCTCTCTAAATTTTCCATGCATTCTATTTACTTTCCAAAAACTAGGGCAGCTTCGCACTAGTGGTACCAAGCCTGAAAGAAGTGCGGAGCTGGGCAGCCTTCTGTGTTTCTCTTCGGCTTTCTCTGTCTTTGTTCCTGTCTTTTTTTTCTTTTTCTGTTTTTTCTATCCTTTTGTTTTTCCATCTTTATTTTTATTTCTATCTTTCTTCCTATTTTTCCCTTTCTTTCTCTTTCTTTCTATTTCTCGCTTGCTTCCTCTTTTCTATTTTGATACGTGGTTTTGCCTGCGTTACATCAAGCGACGACCGCAAGCGTCAGCCCGGGCCCCTAAAGTTATCGGCACTTAAAAAGAAAATCTGATCCCGTTTGTGCTTTTAGTACAGCTAGGCCTTCATTGTGTGGAGTAGTGTCGTCTGTCGTGCTTTATGTTCAGAATCGTTAGGGCCCTGGTTAATTGGTGGTTAATGATGCTGGTCCTTCTTTCATGTTATTTAATGTGTGCTCGACAAAATCTACGGTGATCGGAAGGGGGAGTGCGTATTTACATTTGACAAGCTGTTTGACATGTACATTTGCCGAGGTCGAGAAGCTAGCCAAGATATACCGGAATACCGGGACACCATGCTTTCTCAGCAAAGTCACGGTGTAGCACGTGGTATTGTTGATAAAGTCTGCCCATTGTATGGCGTTAAAGCAAAGACATGCTGCACGAAATATTTTAGCAGTAAACTAGAACAAATAGCTCTACAAATTAAAAAAAAAAGACAAATAAACGGTTGGTGCTACATACACGTACTCAATTACTCTAATTAATACAGTCAGTCAAGTAAGACTGATGTCCAAGAACCACTATATCGTTATTCAGGGCCGTACCCAGGAATTTTTTTCGGGGGGTGTTCACGTGTAGAACGGCTAACTTTGGCAAGTGGTCAATCGATGTGAATACGTGTAAATACTTTAGCATCACCCGAAAAGTTAAACCATGGAAAAATTTCGGGGGGTGTCAACCCCCTCAACTTCCCCCTAGTTACGGCCCTGTCGTTATTACTTTTCTCCGACTGTAACCACATTAATAAGAAACTATTTTATTGAACTCAGTAATATAACTCACGGTACTGTCTAGTAGTAATAGAAAACTAACGCAGAAAGTTTCGCAGTATGGACGAGTTGAAATCTAACGCAGTGAATTTCGCAGCAAGGGCGTGTTTCGAAGGCTTGTGGCCAGCAACTACTTCAGCTACATAGCACTTTCCTGTCTACTGCGACGGCCACTCGAAATTGCAGGGGTAACGTATGGATTTCGAACGGCTGCCGTCTTGTTGCTCACCGAAAGAACGCAAAAACGACGTCTTGGTGCATGCTTGGCGCTAATAATAAAAAATTTGCCAACATGTAGCAGGATGTAGCAGGTTTCACCTCTTGGCGCATTTTGGCGCAATTGGCGCAGCTATCACATGACTGCAGTGCCGAAAACACCACCCTTACCGCAGGAAGACGCCTGGTAAGCGAGAAAACACGCAAAAGAGAATGCAGGTGGCGACACCATCTGGATATCCCCGCACCAAATGCCGGGATGTCATAATATTCCATGGCGTCTACAAGGTCATACGTGGTTCCTCATCGGTAAAAATTAAGTAATTTTTTCTCTGAGAGGGCTATAGACTTGAAATACCAAGTTCCCGAAAATTTCATTGAGCGAATGTCGCCAAGTACAAAAAATGCACTTCGAAATCCGTGACGTCATGTGCGGAGATTTTGGCGCGAGATTTAAAAATGAGACCTCTTTAATTATGAACATGTGACGGTGAAATTAATGGATTCATTGTTTCACTGCAGTGTCCCTTTAAAGCGTGCGGCGAATCCCATGCTGGGACTCCGGCTTTAAGGAGCTTCCCACCCCTGGTGCCAGTCGCTCCGCCAGCCTGGTTCGCCGCATTCCACCGCTGCCTCGATCTGTTGGGCCCGGTAATTGCAGCATCTCCGCGCTCATACCAGTCGTTGGGACCCCGGGTCCGGCGGGTCTCGATATTGGTAGCTGGCCCCCGCCGTCCGACCCATCGTCCAACTTTGAAGAGAGGAGAGGCGCTCGTACGAAACGACAGAGATTTATTTACATGGTAAGAAGTGAGTGAGAAGAAGTAGCGAGTAGTAAATAACATAATACAAAATGTCTTGAGCTTTTATAGCGTCGCGCTCCCAACCCTGGGCGCATTGTCCGCATCTTCAGCCAATACGGCGTCCGGTGGTCTCGGTGCTCCACCCACGAATGAGGAGAAAGACACCGCACGATACACGTGGAGAGGGTAAAGTCCAAAACGATGCCCAAATATGGTCACGAAAGCACAGCATCAATATTTTGCACACGACACCAAGCTTTTGGCTTGGCCTGGTTCCAAGAACTCTCCCGGCGAGGGGGAAGAGTCTATAAGCGGAGATGGGGAGGGGTCGTCAACTTCGAAAAGACCGGCTCGCTTGGACACGTGCCAAACTTGCCTGTCTGCGTTCGGGCAGAATAATGTAGCGGCCTGACAGGTTTGTCTTCAAACATGCCACTTGTCTTCAACCATGCCACGCCACGCAGCAGATACTACGGAGAGAGGGGGAGTGAGGGGTGGTCGACTAATCCCTCGTCGTTTAACACCTGCGAATTTCCGTGACTTCGCTCTCCTCGAAAGGTGCAGCAGCAGTCGGATTAGTCTCCGCTGCCGCCCCAAACAGCAAATACCACGGTGGCTTCGACGACGGCCTCGTCCCCTCGTTGCTCGTTTGGAATGCCTCTCGTACCTTGTATGGAGTTGAGGTCACAATGGCTATTACTGTCTGTGTTTTACTGTTGGGTTTCCTCGCTGAGAACCGGTCCGTTGACACCCTTTGTTCACGCTTGGCAGTGAGGTGGTCAGCCCGTCTAAATTGCTCATCCTCGCTTGGAATGTGTCGATGAACTGTTTGTCGGGTTCGCAGCCGCCGGAGGAATTCCAATGCCGATGGCGGTCATAACACCCTCTAGCTCCTCTCGTATTTGAAGAAGTCTAAAAATTCTTGCTGCAGTCGCTTCACGAGTCAATAAGTTCTTTCAATGAAGGCATTAGACCAGGGGTCGATAGTTTTTAGATGTGAAGCATCTAATGGCGAAGCTTAATCCGGTGGTGGTGGTGGTGTGCCGCGTGGCCTCCTTACTGCGCATGCGCAAACCCTTTCAAAAAAATAAAAAACCTCTCCCCCTCTCTCTCCTCTAGGCATCCCTCCCCGCGGCGACCACACCATCACTGCGCATGCGCCTCCCCTCCTCTCCCCTCCTACGCTCCCCCCCTCTCTCCTCTAGGCATCCCTGCCCGCGGCGTCCACACTCCCCACTGCGCATGCGCGTTCCCCTCTCTCTCCTTTCCTACGCTCCCCCCCTCTCTCGCCTCGCGACGCCGACGCAGGCAGCGTCTGCTAGCGAGTTTCTTGGTTGAAAAAACCGACTGCTCGCGCTGCACAACCGTTCACTGGCCCCCCCCGTATATATGGCACTGGATCTTGACCTGCAAGGTGGTGCCGGTGGGAGATTTCTCCTGTGCGTTGTTGAACAATAAAAATTCGCAGCGTGCGCGTTAACTAAAAGCGGGCTGCGGTTCTCTGTGTCCAGTCGGAGTCTTCTATCTCTCATTGCCCATTAGCAGCGATTGGCATGTTCCAGTAGGAAACACCGCTCCATCACTGCGTGCTTTGCGCCTCCCCAGTTTTCTCCCCTGCGCAACGCTGCGATGAGCGCCAGCGTCAACGCCGCCGCCAGTGTAAGCGTTAGCGCCCGCTGCTTCACATCTACACATTGTTCCCTTTAGCGGGAGATGGTGTAATTTTTTTAGGCGGAGGGCCGACTTGCACAAAGCAGACAGGGCGGGAACTGGACGGCAAATCGAATGGAGGGTGGGGCTTTGCAGCAGTGTTGCGGAGTTGCCACTCTGGAATTGGAATGACTCCGGAATCATTCCACATTTTCGCGACCCCGGAATGGAATGGGAATGGAATTACACCTTTTTCTGAAAATAGAGCACGTTTTCGTCTACCCGCTGTTTTTCAAACTTCAAACATCAGTAAGTCAGAGCCTCGAATTTAACAATAAAGCAGTATTTTTAAAATGGCTTGGCCAACTACCAGCACGGTACATTTATAAATAACGCGCCTACTACAATTCTGTCCTTATATAGAATGTGTTGCTCTATGCCGTTGGTATCCGTCGTGGGCATCTACGGCGGTGGCATACCCCCCCTTACGCCTTGTGATTTTTCCCCCTTGGTGGCGCCCCAGCCGCCTGCTGTCCTACTGCTGTCTCCACACCCTTCATTTCTTTGTGTTTGCTTCTGTCGTCGTCGGCGACTCGGACGCACATTCGAAAAAGCGCTTCTCTAAGTTGTGATGCGTATTGCCGCTGGTGCGATACTTTTGTTCACTGCAAGCTTTCGTATACCAGCTTGTTCGTCGTCTCACCTCATACTCCCCCCCCCCCCCCCCCCGCCCACCTTTTTGCAATAATGTCCACACGTGGGCGCCTTTGCCCGAAACTCTGCCGGCGGAAACTCTGCCGGCGAAGGTCTGTAGGTCAGCGCAGCACACAGTAGTACACGATGAACTGTGTACCCTCCCCTTCCGTACAGAGAGAGAGAGAGGATAAACCTTTGAAAGCATTAACCAAATCTTAATTTTCTCCATATTCACGGCCACTCAAGACGCGTGCCAAAAGTGCTTTGTCTTCTTGAACACTATACTTTTGTCAGCATAAAAATACGCTATGTCGTCATTTTAGCATTAACTCTTTTAAGCTTAAACAATATGAAAACATCACCATTCGTTCAAACATGCTGACCATGCAAATACTAGGGATAGCGGGAGAACTGCCCCTATGAGAATTAGTAGGGTGGTTGTACTGCACGAGATATGTCACCAAGCTACACTATCCCTCGCCCTTAGTAACGTGTGCGTACTTTTGCAGTTCTTAATGCATCTGATGACATCAGCTTAACTCGATAAAACTGTCAAGATGCCTTTCCTACGTTGAGGAATTGCAGGAATGGAATTGAACTGCCCGGCCATTCCCGGAGTGGGAATAGGCTAAGTTTTTTCATTCCGAGGAATTCAATGGAATGGAATAGCGGCAAGTTCTAATTCCCCGGAATGGAATTGGAATGGAATGGAGGCGCCCATTCCGCAACACTGCTTTGCAGGCAAAGAGAAAACATTCCGCCAATTGACAACAATATAAAAAGCTGGAATATAATTCCTGTCTATTTATACTAGAATAGAAATAATCTTTGTTTAATACCGGGATACCTTTACTGTCGAAGTAGGGAATTACAGCCGTGATAGGAAGACACAAGTGGAGGAGAGGGCGGTGCTGACGTCGTGGCGGAAAAAAGAGCATCGCGGTAGCATGTTGCCGACCCCTCCTTAGAGAATTACTTGGTAAAGTGTTGAAAAGCCCCAAAGGAGAAGCCCTTTCGCTATCAATGTATGCTACTCGCTTGTGTTCTGCTTCTTGTCACGAAACAAGATGTGCAGACATGTGCGGGCCCTGAATCCATCGATGATTGCTCCCTTTCCACCACAGCGTCATCGGCGCTTTACAATGTGGAATAAACGTGGCTGCATTCATTCATTCATTCATTCATTCATTCATTCATTCATTCATTCATTCATTCATTCATTCATTCATTCAACGATTACTAGTGCTGTTCTACTTCATATTCTCAGATCGACTGCTTTAGCCACAATGGCAGCACATAAACAAAACGTCCTCCGTCGACTGTATGATTTGCTGCGAGGTTGTCCGTAAAGTAAGGTTCCCAAGGCGCTGCAGTCGTGAGGAACGCTGTCACGCGGGATACGGCGACAGTGGCGTGTAGCTCGGTTCTGCCTCTCACAGTCCCCGCTCCGGCGACCTCTCTATGATGCTCTGCTTGGCTTGACAGCCGTTAGAGATGGAGCTCCCACAGGCTTCTCCCGCCAGGTGTGGATCACGCGCTGCGATTCGTTTTTTGTGTGAAAAAAAAATAAAAACACTCCGCCTGTGAAAATTCATTCCCTAGCGAGTGAAGTTTACACAGAGAGGTGTACGAGCGTATAAAGCATGCCCGAATGTTTGTGTTGCGAGTTCACGACGCCGAAAACGAAACAGCACTCCCGCCAGTGGAAACATCCAGAGTCGTCGAAGCCGTGGAAGTTCAAACAAATCTGGCTGGCGGTAAAGGATGGTGAAAGTCTTTTGGGAGAGGAGGGGTCATTTTAGCGCGAATTCATGCTTGCCGGTACCACAATCAATGAGGAACGCTATTGTGAGACGTTAAATAAATTTCTCCGTGCGATTCAAAACAAGGAGAGAGGCAGGCTCACGAAGGGTGTGCGTTTCCACCAGGCCTATGCTCGTCCGCACATCGGCCGTGTGACAACCGGTCTCATCAACAAATTTGGATGAGATACTGTTACAGGCCCATCCCCACGGCCAAGACGTAGCCCCAAATGACTACCATCTTTTCTCTTCATTGAAGAAACACCTGAGTGGGACGCATTTCAGATTTGGTGAAGGGCTGCAAAAAGGTTTTAAGCTCCGTTCGCCGCATGGCGGGAGAGTTCTACGACTCGGACATCTAGAGAATATTGTACACCACATGTCCAGATGCGTTGACCTCAACGGCAGTAGGCTCTAGAAGCAGGGCAAAAGCTTCTGACAACTACCGGTCCTAGACATTGTGAAGATGTTATATTTTTCTGTGCGGTTCATTAGAACCTTCAAGCAGCCTGATAAATGTTTCGTACGACCCGATATGTTATTATCAAGGTGGGTGACCAACTACATTTGATTAGGTGAAGTTCGCGGTCCCTTTCCTTAGCCCTTGTGCGCATTATTTCAGCAGGAACGAGTGCAGTGTGGCTTAAGCATTACCAGTGTCTTCCGTAGGCAAATGACAGAAAGCGCGAAATTAAAAGCACACATACGCTGAAGGTCTTGCAAAGTGAGTACAAATTGTTTTCCCCAATATAAGGTAACAAAAAGGTGAGCTTGAACCAGCGCGTTATTGCCTGGAAACCTCTACAATGACACATTCACTGTACATTGCCGCCATCGGTGAAAAGTGGAAGCCATTCTAGTACCTGCATAATTTCCTAATCATTATGCCTGCAATCTTATCAGCACAGTTGGCAATGTGAGAAGACAATGTAGCCTATTGTTAGACCAACAATGACCAGAACGCAATTCCCACTTTTACACGAACGCATTTTGCTATTACACTGAAGGCATATAGACTATTTCTGCTCGTAGCCTTGCATTTGGGCGACAAATGCGCGGTAGCTTTTGCGCTGGCCAGTCGATTCAAGCATCCTATGTTGCACGCTATCACTGCATACTACTGTATGGCGTAATACTGCTGGGCCAGTAATAACCGGTTATTTTTAAGGGGAAAGCCTTACATTCCTTTTGAACGCGAAATTGAGCGCCCGCGTGCGCGCGTCAAAACGAGCGATGCAAGAAATTTTAATCGCGTGATAACGCCACCATATGACGATGTGATTACAAAATTTGGACGTCACTATGGCGTCACTATGACGTCCTCATGACGAGACGTCGCATGACCACGTCATTACATGGCGTTGTCGGTTGAAAGAAAGTGGGCCCACCACGGAGGCTGTGCAAAACCAGGTGATGTGCAGAAAGCTCGCGACGCCTGCGATCCTGGGAGCAGCGAAAACCACGTTAAGTTCAGAAAGTTTCCGGAATATTGCGGGCGATGATCAGTACATCGACTGAGAAGAAAAAAAGTAGAAGCTGGCTTTCGCCTTCCTGTTGTCTTAGGCCAATTGATAAGCCCAACTATCCACATTCGTCCTGGACGTGTCCCAGAAAGGGCAGCAATAGGGGCTAGTTCGTTGTACATCTTCTTGGGTAATCGCGCCTTTAACGTACACGGAAGGACTAGAGACAGCACAGACACAGAGCGCAGTGTGTTTGCGCTCTGTGTCTGTGCTGTCTCGAGTCCTTCCTTGTACGTTAAAAACGCGATTACCCATGAAGGTCCCAGAAAGGTTTCAGTATAAAATATTTGACCTCTCTGAAACAACAAAACTACACACAAAGAAAAACATCCTTGGAACGTTGTAGCAACATGCAGATTCGAAAAAAAATGGTTTTTCCCAGCGGCCTCGCCATAAGGTTTCGCGCTAATTTGTCGCCTCCTGGTCAGGATGACGAAGCAGTTTTTTGTAGCAGTTCGACATCTCAACACTCATGCGAGTCAAATTTCATCCATTTATATCCAGTGGTGAGCTAGTGACGAAAGTGGCACATCGATGAATACCATTCACCGACGTGCCGCTCCTTTCTCCGGTTCTTGCTCCGATTTAATTAAATATTTATTATTTATTTATTTATTTATTTATTTATTTATTTATTTATTTATTTATTTATTTATAGCATAATTTCATGCTGCAGACTATTAGGCCCAAGCAGGTGGGCAGTTTCATTACAATATTATGAATACATAAAGTGACATAAAAATTGTTTCAGACTGGTGGGATAACAGGCATAGCAATACGAAATACCTCGAGGGAAGCACAACCAAAGGAAATAATAACAGCTTGAGACACCTAAAACGTCAGAGGGATAATAGCACATTGGTGGTGCCTGTCGTGGTCCGCCATCCTTTGTGTTCGTCTACATTTCAGCGCTGTTTTCCCTTCTATGTATGCACTGTTACCTCCGCGTGCACAGCCGAAGATGCACAAAACGAAGTGAAATCACGCACGATAGATATGCAAGACAATGATGAACGGACGTGCGACTGCATTACAAAATCAGGTGGAAGAATTCGCAATTCGCAAATCTCGTTTATGAAACTATCGGTCGGTTATTCGTTCACGATGTCACGTCAGGAGACTGCGGGTACCACGAAATTCGCCGAAAAGATGGAAAACACCAGGAGAGGATAATACACTCGTACTGTGCATCTTCAGAGTTTGTTGAGGGGCCCTTTAAATGTATCACTCTTCACTGTTATGCTGCTTACGCTGTACCGAACTAGTACATTGGTGATTGTGCCACTTATGTACAGGCGCTCTCAGAATAATGCGGAACGCTGGACACGCAGCCGCTCGCCTGCGGAGCGTGCCCGCAGAAAAGTAGTACGATGGTCTGCGAGTGCGCGGTCTCCCTAGCGAGCAAGCGTTGCTCCCTAGTGCACGTAGATTTGCGTTGCGTTGCTTCAAAACGGTAGCCCTAGGTGCCCCTTAGCGCTTTGATAAAGGGGGGCTGGGTGGTTGGTATTTCTGACAAGCTGCGCTTGCATCGCGTTGGAGCATAAGCCTTCGTGCGTGCATGCTTGTTCGTGTGCTTCGGTGTTTTCTTTCTTCTTCTGTTACTGTAGCGTCATCATCATCGCCCGTCATCATCATCATCATTTACTAGCCACTGCGCCGCGCCCCTCGCGCAGCTCATGTGTAGCTCGAGGCGCGACAGAGAACGAGTTCACGCGCCTGGCTGTTCGGACGCAGGCAGGCGCCGCCGCTCCGCTTCGGCAGTTTCCGAATAAAGGTCTTCTCACGTCTCATCTCCATCTCTCGCTACATTGGTGACCCGAAGAACACGTCCTTCGACGAGCTGCCGGCTGCCATGCTTCCACGACTGTGCCCGCCAGCGCCGCCGTTCCATCCGATCTTACCTAAGGCATGGTTTATGCAGCTGGACGCCGTCCTCGCGGTGAATGGCGTCACGTCACAGCCGCTAATGCACGCCGTCTTGCTCGACGCGCTGCCGGTCGAGCTTCGCCATCTCGCGGCCGCATCTTCCACCAGCCCGCAGTCTTACGACGATCTTTGCGTTGCGGTGCTCGCCTGCTACGGTCATACGTACCGCCCGCTTCCTTCGACCCGCGACTGCCAGTTTCAGGGTTCCCCTGTGTCGCAGCGCGCGGTACCAACCGGCCTGCAGCCCTCCCATTACCGCGACCTTACTCCCCCGGATACGTCACCTGCAACCTCACGTCCGGCCACCAGCGCGGCGATTTCCGTGCCCGACCACCCGCCCGACGAGGTTCAGGACGTTGCTGCTGCCAGCGACCAGTCCGCCGCGAGGTGCGTTTCGTCGACGCCCTCGGCCGACGGTCCAACTGGCATACCCACCAACCACACGTCTTCCCTGACCTCCACGGCCCGCGACACCTCGGGGCAGTCAGACTCCACGACGGCTACCTTGCCGCACGCCATGGAGTCTGACGATGTCATCGTCTCGCCCGCTAAACGCCACCCTAATGCGTAGACATCGCCGTCGACTATGTCTGATGAACGCGACCTTCCATCAGCCTTGACAATTAGCGCGTCTTGCCAGCAGCGACTACCATCTGCCTTGACGTCTCCCGCAGCTGAAGTTCCTGCCCGTGACATGCTTCGGCCGAACTTACGAGATGACGCTACAATGACCATAACGACTGAGGACTACGTGGCAGCTTCGTCAATGGCCGAACAGCCCGCGTCTTTCATGCCAACCGCGCAGGCGGACAACCACCAGGCTTTCCCGACGGCAGAGCCCGACCCGACCCGCCGGCAGAGCCCAAGCCTTCTGGGTTCTACGACAACCATCGTCCGGAGTCCTTGACGCGACGCATTGACCGACCACTTGCCGTGCACCTGCCTACCCACAGCGCCCATTGTGCTGTTCTTCGAGCACGACGTTTCCTCGTCCGTCGACTCGACTACCCGTGCGAGCACGCCAGCCGCAATAAAGCGCTGAAGTCGGCCTTCCATCGACAGCGACGTCATCACCAGCACGACCAACCCACTGCTCCTTGTCGACATCCATGTCAGCGTCATGTACGCAATCGGCGACCCCATCGCGGCCGTTACACAGTAACGCTCGGTCGTCATGGCTCTGCTGCGATACATCGCACCGTTTCGCCCACATCGCCCGCACAGGCTCTTCGGCGCCTTCCCACAACTCCACCTGTGGGCACCTTCGCCAGCCGCGACCGTTCACGAGAAATGGTGTGCTCTCGAGCGATCCCACCAGGTCATCATGGGTCCCGCTTATCTACGACCGCAGGTCCCTGGAGTCTTCTTCGACCCCTGTACTTTTCCCAGTGCCGCCCACCGGAAAGATCATAAACTCCGTGCCTCCCCACATGGACGACTTGGGCTGCTCACGGAGCCTTTCTTCTTGCGTTCTCAACAGTTCTGTATATACGACCTCATAATTTTCATTTCGGGTTCATTTCTGCGGGGGGGGGGGGTAATCTGTAGCGTCGTCATTATCGCCCCTTCATCATCATCATCATTTACTAGCCACCGCACCGCGCCTCTCGCGCAGCTCATGCTGACAGCTCGAGGCGCGAGGTAGGGAACGAGTTCACGCGCCTGGCTGTTCGGACGCAGGCAGCCGCCGCCGCTCCGCTTCGACAGTTTCCGAATAAAGTGGCGAGAGTTCCGCACGGCCACGTCGGCCGCCTTCACGACGTCTTCTCACGTCTCGTCAACATCTCTCGCTGCTGTTACGTTGGGCCGTATTTATCATTAAAGGCCGAACTATATGCAGCGTTTTCCCGGCGTTTTCCCGCCGTTTCTTACGCCGGCGTCACTCGGCGTCGACGCTGCCGGTGACGGTGGCCGAAACGTCCACTTCTGGACGGTCCAGACATCACCGGCGTCAGCGTCGCCGCCGGAAGCGCTTCGCTGAATGGATAACCAATCAGCGCGCAGCTGGCAGCGACTTCCGCTACGTAACGGCGTCGTCGCTGCTGCCAAAATGGCTGCCACCCGCCTCAGATCTATTAAGTCGTCACCGTGCTCTGTGTGACCCGCAAGTTCTCAACTGATGCTTGTATTTGACTTAGCTTGTTCCTCAGAAGCTTCGACAGCAAGCGCTCGGGATTTCTTCGAACAGTTTCCGAGCGCGATCCTCAAGTTCATCGGTAGGCTTATCAGGCCTGAGTGTATAGGCCGAATACGTGGCCTCAAAAACGTGCGACAACTTCAAGCTCAGAGGCCATATATTACGAGTTCGTGGTTCATCTTATGCTTAATAGGTGGCGTTACAAGTAAAATAAACAAAAATAGCCTTTCGGCGGCACTGTGACTTGTTTCCCTCAGTACAGAACCGCAAGTTAGACATAAAACCTGTAATCAGGAATATTTTTTGTTGGTCCAGTGACGGATACTTCACACTGCTTTGCGAGGTATCAGGTTCATTCCCTTTGGTCGCATGCGTGACGCTGGGCTGGCGCTGGCCTCGGCGCTTTCCATGTGGTTGGCCGCCCTCTCAGGCGGCGTTGATGTCATGACGCCGAGAGACGCAACGTCAGAAAACGCCGGAAAAAACGCTGCATATAGTTCGGCCTTTAATCAGAATATTTACGGGAGGTGACTGACTAGCGCTGGCAAAGGGCGGCGTTTTCGTCTGATGCAACTTGAGCATATCCTAAAAACACAGTTACTTTTCGATTGTTTGTTTTGCACAGAAAAATAAACCGAGTGTTCTTCCTGTAATAAATATATATCTACTACGTGGTTATTTTTTATTTTGCATTTAGCTTAGACAGACTATCCCTGACTAGCGTTGAATACTACTTCTGAGCAAAAGACAATGAATGTCTGTGGCAACAAACGATGACATGCGATCTAAATGTAAAAATACCAAGCGGCCAGATTCTGTAATCGATTGGTGCACAAATTATGCGAACTCCGAAATGTGGGGAGCGAACTCTGGTTTCATGCGGAGTTTATTAGAGTACACATGAAATCAGTCCCTCTGCATAAAATTTGCTTTGACAAAATGCCACTTTATTTCATTTTGTAAAATGTTTTATTGGCTATATTGCAGACATACCAGTAAGAGGAGTGGCCATGTAACAATACAAATTGTCCTCGTGTAACCAAGCTACTTGAAACACGGATCGGGAGATAATTAAAGCAAGAACTAATACTTCGCCAAACAGACTAACGTGCTTTAAAGAAGGCAGGGATGCCGTCGTAGCCATGCCGCTTTACTCGTAAGTAGTCTCCCACAATGGCTGCAGATAATCGCGAGAACACGCCGAAAGGAATTGACAAGTCCTCATAAATACAGAGCGCGGCATGCTCTTGTCGTATCGCTGAAGAGCACATAGCGCTACCCTTTTGGAGCAAGACAACGCCAATCTAAATGCACTAGGGGGGATAAACTTGCTCGCTAGGTAGGCCACGCATGCGCAGACCTTGCCTGTATTTATCCGCAGGTGCGCTTCGCCAGCGAGCGGCGGCGTGTTCGGCGTTCCGAATTATTCTGAGAGCGCCTGTACACGCCCGTATATCTACTATCGCGCTCAGTATGAGCTACACCGCGGGGAGCGCGTGGCCAAGCGCACTGTTATGTAGTACAGTGGCGCCGATCGTGACATATCTTCCAGTTATCAGGGGAGTGTTTAGCTGTTCCTTTAACTGCGCATCGCCTTCCCTTGCTTTCACGCTCGCGCTCGTTTTGCCATGTCGTGATATCAGCTTCGAAAATGATAACTGCGTAGTGGCTTGATCCACAAACTTGAAATTTTTCTTCAGTAAAGCTAAATAAATGGCAAAACGTCGCCGCCACTGTACAACCTTGTAGTGTACTGGGCCACGCGCTCGCGTGGTGTAGCTCATACTGAGAGCGATAGTACATATGCCTGTGTGTGTGTGTGCGTGTGTCTGTGTGTGCGTGCGTGCGTTGCGCGCGCGCGCTAGCGCGCGTGTGTGTGTGTGTGTGTGTGTGTGTTGACAGTGTTGTGGAGTTGCCACTCCGGAATTGGAAAGACTCCGGATTCACTCCATTTTTTTGCGACCCCGGATTGGAATGGGAATAGAATGGGGACTACGATTGGAGGAATGGAATGGGAATGGAATTAAGCGCCTTTTGCACGGAATGGAATGGGAATGGAATTACGTATTTTTCCGAAAATAGAGCACCTTTTCGTCTACGCGCTGTTTTTCAAACTTCAAACATTAGTAAGTCAGAGCCTCGAATTTAAGAATAAAGCAGTATTTTTAAAATGGCTTGGCTGATTACAAGCACGGCACATTTATAAGCAACGCACCTACTGCAATTATGTCCCTATATAGATTGCGTTGCTCCGAAGTTTGTCTCTATTCTTCGCGTAACCGCGGTTCTATGCCGCTGGTATCCGTCGTGTGGAACTACGACGGCGGCGCCCCAGCCGTCTGCTGTCTCACCACCCTTCACTTTTTCGTTTTATTGCGATAGCAGTTATATGGACACTCTCGGCTGGTTTTCACCGTCATGCTCCGTATATGTATATGTATATATATAACCGGCCCCGCCCGTCCTTCGTGAGCGTGAAAAGACGCGAGGGGGGGGGGGGGGGGTTCTTCGAGCGACCTTCGACTTTACGAGCGCGGTCGTCGCGGGCGCGCGCGTTTTCTCCCCTTCTCGGCGGCCGACAGCGGGGGGCCAGGTGTACCCTTCTACATGCTGCGCTCTCAATGCGAAGAGAATGTGGTGAGCAAAGTGTCCCTGGAGCGGCCGTATGCTCTTAAACCAGCGTTTTCTAGAGTTGCGTGAGATCTGATCCAAAAGAGTTAGCTGCCAGCCTCACTTCGTATAACATTACAATTTGTTGCTATCGCATTCATTGCTTCACCCTTGAGGTGAAACTGACTTTTTCCCTTCTGTCGTCGTCGGTGACTTGGACGCATATTCGAAAAAGTGCTTCTCTAAGTTGTATACCTGAGATTGCATAGCTGCACAAAAGCGAACAGAGAAAGTTCTCTCACCATCCATGCTTGCGAGACGCGCTTGACAAGCGTGAGTGCTGCCGAGCAGTGCGGCCCAGTGTTCCGTACTCGATGCAAAGGCACAAGGTGCCCAAGCGGTGCACTGTTCCAACTAATACCAGCAGATCTAGAGGGTTTTGCTCCCCATTAAAGGGGTAGTGCCATCAAATTCCGAGGCTATAACAAGCCTATTGTGGGTTTTCTCTATATGCAAGGACACTCCACATGAAGGGTCGCACACAGCAAACGTTTAGAATATATTTTAATTCACTTCCAAAGTGTACCTAAATGCTCATTCTCCCGATCGATGCCCATCACTAGCGCATCAAAACTGACGGACTCTATAGGAAGGACAACGAAAGTTGTAGTGACGTCACACCAGATATGTAGTGACGTGAGTGACGTCCGGACCTCCGCCACCTGCGAAACGTACGTACCGGCAAAGCATCGGTTGCTACATCACTCGCCGAGTTTCGATCGCTTCCTGGCTAAGTGCTGCGCTTCTTCGCGCGAGCCTTGTGTGGTCACGTGAGCAAGTCTTCTACACTTCTACGTCACTGCCCAACTTGGCGCCCGCAAACCGAAACCGAAAGTTGTGCGCATAAATAAGGCGATATTAAATTATTTAGCGAGAACACGTGAATTTTGGTGCGTGTATCATGCTTCCTATAGGTATAAGAAACGCTTGCAGTGAAGAACACGCAAGCCGCAAATTTGGTGGCACCAACACTTTACCCAATTCTTAGTTTTTTCCATATTCACGATCGCTCCAGAAGCGTGGCAAAACTGCTTAGTCTTCTTGAACACTAATTTTGTCAGCATAAAGATACGCTATGTCATCATTTTAGCATTAACACATTTAAGCTTAAACAACATTAAAAC